>JBBPRA010000166.1:0-47635 GCA_038092775.1 Boletus rubescentipes | reverse complement strand
AGGTTAATGGCATGATGCAACTGCATGGTGGTGGCAGAATGGCAGAGAAGCATGAACATGTGGGGTGTGCATGTGTGTGGCAGCATAACCATGCACAGCACTGAAATGCACTGCCAAGAATAAAGTTAGGTTTAATAGAACAAGGTTCACCATGAGGTAAACATGTGTTTGTGAAATGGTGAAGGGTGTGAGATAAGTGAGTTCTCATAGAGAATCTCCTCACGGTTCAAAGTCTGAAGCGATTAGATAAGATAAGAAAGAAATTGACTAAGTCCATTAAATGTGTAGTCCCTGAGGTGGGACCAAGGTGGGACCGTAACAACAAGTCTCTGCCCTACTTAGAAGGGCTCTCTGCTCTTTTACCTTGAACCCTTGATCCTTGCCAAGAAGTCCTTGTGCAAGTCCTTGTCACCAGAAGTCCTGCATGACTTGAACCTTTGACCTTGCTAGGTCTACACTTGTCCCTACCTGGGCCACATGTAACAAAAGGTTAAGCTCTTCTGACCAAAGCTACCACCGTTGTAGTCTTCCATCATTTCCCACCAAACCCCCTGCCCTGACTCTTGCTGGAGGAGACCCCATCCAGTCAAATCCTCCCCTAAACCAGAAGAACTCCAGGAAGAAGAAATCCTTGACCTTGACCTTGATCTTCCCATCCTCTCAACTGAGGAATCTGATGAAATTTTGAACCTTGCCTCCCAGCTCACCTCAAGCCTAACTCGTTCCAATGAACCATCCTCCTCAGAACCTACTCCAATTGCCCCACCAGCTACCTCCTTCCCTTTTTCTTCCATCCTAGGATCTGCCTTTTTCACCTCTACCAATTCACCTTGAAATTCCATGTCTACAAAACCTACAGAACTCTGCATCAGAGTACCTGACACCTATGATGGCTCCTACAAAACTGCTACTGAATGGCTAAATGCTGTAAGGTTTAATCTCATAGTCAACAAACCTATCTACAACACCAACAAAAAGCAAATCACTTTCACCCTCTCATATATGAACAAAGGATCTGCAGCCACATGGGCATTCACCTTCCAACAACTCACCTTTGCCTCTACCTCCACCACCCTTTCCCTCAGAACCTTTGAGGATTTTATAACAAAGTTTAAGGAATCCTTCAAACACACTAACACCAAAGGCAATGCACCTGTATCCACCAAGGTGAAGAATGTCTGATCCTTCCTTGGCTTTGCCAACTTCTACTGATGGTTCATTCCAGACTACTCCAATGTAGCTCATTCCCTTATTGACTTGACCAAGAAAAATCTTGCCTGGAATTGGACCCCCAATGCCAATCTGCATTCGACTCATTGAAGTCACTATTTCTGTCCAAACCCATTCTCCACCTCCCTGACCTCTCTTCCCCCTTTGCCATTGCCACCGATGCATCCAAATTCACCTCTGGTGCCATGCTCCTCCAGACTGATGCCAACAGCGAATGGCACCCCTGCTCATATCTCTCTCAATCATTCTCCTCTGCCAAGAGAAACTACAATATCTATGACAGGGAACTCCTTGCAATCATCTGAGCCCTAAAATCCTGGAGGCAATACCTTCATGGTTCTCCATTCCCCATCCAGGTCTTCACTGATCACAAAAACCTCACCTACTTCTGCAAAGCCCAGTCACTAAATCAAAGACAGGCTTGCTGGCTTTTGGACCTTGCTAACTTTGACCTCAAAATGGTCCATGTCCCTGGCAAACTCCTTGTTGCACCAGATGCCCTCTCCAGATGCCCTGATCTACTCCCCCCTGATGATGACAATGAGGGTGTAATGCTACTTCCCCCCTCAATGTTTGTCCATGTCATTGATGCCACTCTCTCCCATCGCATCACCTCTGCATCCTGTGATGATCCCCTTGTCCTCCAAGCACTCCAATCTATGAATGAGGACATTCCCCCTACCTTCCACTCTTGCCTCTCTAATTGGCAGATCACTGAAGGTGTTCTAATCTACAAGGGCCATATCTACATATCTGACAATGACAATCTCTGCTGCACCATCTTGCTCTGCCACCACAACCACAAAACTGCTGGTCACCCCAGCTTCCTTAAGATCCACCAGCTTGTCACTGCTGAGTTCTGGTGGCCCAGCCTAGCCTCCTATGTCCGAAAATATGTTGAAGGATGCGCCACATGTTAACAGAACAAGGCAAATACTTGCCCCACCATACCCCCCCTTACTTCAATCAAGTCCTCCTGCACCTGCCCCTTCCAACAAATCTCCTGTGCCCTCATCATGGATCTTTCCATTTCCTCATCTTTTGACTCTCTTCTGGTTGTGGTCGACCATGGGCTTACTAAGGGGGTAATTCTCTGCCCCACCAAGAAATCCATCATTGCTGAAGGGATTGCATCCCTGCCCAATTTGCCTCCACCTTCACACAGGAACTCGGGAAACTCCTCAACTATGACCTATCTCTTTTCACTGCTTATTATCTGCAGTCTGATGGTGAAACTGAATGAGTAAATCAGGAAATTGAAACTTGCCTCAGAATCTTCTGTGGGAATAATCCCATCATCTGGTCAGAAAAGATTTCCCATGCTGAATTTGCTCACAATCACCATCCCCACTCTGTTACCAATCAATTGCCATTTTTCCTCATGATGGGCTATGAACCCTGTGCCCTCCCCACAGTACTACCTGAAACACAACTCCCTGCTGTAGAAACTCACCTCCAGCAACTATCTGCAGCTTGCGATGAAGCACTTGCTGCCCATGAACTTGCCAGACAGGTTATGGCCTCATGCACCTGTCAGCGTTTCACTCCCTTTTCCAAAGGAGATAAAGTCTGGTTGGAAGCCAGAAACCTCAAATAACACATCATCAACTCCAAATTTGCTCCTAAAAGAGAAGGACCTTGCACCATCACCAAAGTCCTATCCCTTATCATATATCAACTCTGCCTTCCTAAAACCTGGAAAATCCACCCTATATCCCATGCTTCTCTCTTATCACCCTATCGCAAAAACAATGTACACAGACTAAACTTCCCAGCCCCACCACCTGACCTTATTGCTGGAGAAGAAGAATATGAAATTGAGAAAATTATACACCACAGAGGAACCATGGGATGCCGCTCTTTCTTGATCTGATGGGAGGGATATTCAGCTGAAGAAGACTCTTGGATTCCTGAATGGGATCTTGAAAATTCAAAGGCTGCCCTTGCCAACTATAAAAAACTCCACCCCCCTGTATTTTCTCTCTCATCGACCTCCCACCAATAAAGTCTCTCTCTTAAACTCCATAACATGTCCTCCACCTGCTCTTCCTCTGTCTCTTCCATTACTGCTGATTTCATCCTTGTCAACTCCCCTCTCCCTGATTCCCTCTCCAATATCCACCCAGTCTCCACAGAACTATCTTCCTCTGACTCCATTACTATAGCCTCCACCTTAACCTCCCTTACTTCGGAAATGCTTTCCTCTGCCTGGAAACTTCTCATTCCCCTATACACTCCCCCAAGCACTCCTCCTTCCCCTTCTCTCCCTAGAGCTCAACCTTGTTCTCCCCCTTCTCCTTCCCTTCCTATAACTTGCTCTCCCCCTACTTCAATCACCACTTCCAACCCTGGCATCCCCTCCATTGATGTTCCCCTCTACACTTACTCACTCTAAGATGATGTTCCTGATCACCAAGACATCCACAGACTCACATGAATGCTCCGTGACCCCCACCTTGCCACAGCATTAGATTCCTACCTTGACCTTGGATTCCCATTCCATGCTCTCTACCAAGTGTTCCTTCAAATCTCCAGGCTACATAGCCTTTCCCAAGGGCCACTCCCCAACCCCAGAACCCAAGTCCTTACCAGTGTTGAAAGAAATGTGGAAGCATCCATACTTACCATGCTTTACCAACTCAGAATGTTGGAATTCTTAGAAGATCTAGACAGGTACCTTGCTGAACTCCACCACACCTTCACCAACTCCTCTCCTTCTGCTTCTTCCTCACCTCTTGACCCCCATGAACTCACTGTCATGGAATGGATTAAAAGTCACTGGACTGGTCAAGATGGAACCATACCCCTCCCTTCTACCCATGCCTGTTACCATAAAGCTTGCTACCAGTGTTGTTGCCTTGGTCACATCCGAGTGAATTGTCACTTTTATCAATGCCCCACTTGTCTTAGATGGGCCCCTGGTCATTTGATGGCTCGCTGCCCCCTCTGTCATTGCTCTCCCCCTCCATCCTCTTCATCTTCCTGCTCTTTCTCCCCTACTTGCCTGATTCCTATACCCCCTCCAACCGCTGCTGGTGGACCTGTTCACACCACCCTTCATCATAGCACTCATTGAGTACCTTCCAATAGGAACATATGCTGTCCTTGCACCCCACATCCCTCTGGTCAACAAGCCTCTCCCATCAGCGACCTTGATGACCCAAATGGCACCCTGGACTGGGACAAAGCTGGCTCCCCTGGACACTATGGGGAATTCTAAGTCTTCATTGGAGATTCAGAGTCTAATAGGGGAGTAATGTTACAATTTCCTCTTTTCCTCTTTTCCTTTCCTTTACTTCTTTACGAGTCTTGCCATTTGGGCCCCACCTGACTCATCTTCGCTTACTATATATATTCCTTGACCTTCTACTGTTTTCTTTTACTTACTCATCCATTGTTCTACAACTTTCCCTCCTGTTCTTTCACTTGTATTACTAATATCTTCTATAACATTCTTCTTCTTTCTATGCTGTTTCCTTGATTACATCATGGACTCTAGGCCTGGCTATATAAACCCTCAAAGTAACCCATGTATTCCCTAGCTTAACCTACCTAGGAATACACCTCTTTTTTGCTGCTCTTTGCCTCTACAAGTCTCTGCCCTACTTAGAAGAGCTCTCTGCTCTTTTACCTTGAACCCTTGACCCTTGCCAAGAAGTCTTTGTGCAAGTCCTTGTCACCAGAAGCCCTGTATGACTTGAACCTTTGACCTTGCTAGGTCTACACTTGTCCCTACCTGGGCCAAGTGTAACAAGATCTCTCTCTTCCAGGAGAGCTGAGAGTTGTGTGATGGGGATGATTAAGGGTTGTAGGTTGCCCAATCTCAGGGCATGGGTGATGGTCTGTGTCAGGCTGTGTGGAAATAAGTGATCTCCATCTGAGTCTACAGTAAAGTTGAAGTGGAAGGGTAAAAAGTCTTCTTCCAAATGACATAAGAATCTGGTGGCAGGAGAGAGGGGGTCATTGGCCTCTTCATGCTCTGGGCCTGGTGGAACTATTCCTACTGCTGCCTGCTCCTGAACTACTTCTTCCCAGTGCTCCCTCACAGGAAGTGGAGTCCCATGGGTAAGCTCTACCCTTGCTATACATATATGGGTGGTCAAGGCTTTCCCCTGTCATATTGAGGATGGTGCTGGTGAATGCTCGGAGAATCCTGTGAAAGGTGAAAGGCACTGAGTGCACTCTTTGTGTGATTGCCTCTAGTTGCAACTTTGGAGGAAAGGGTACAATGTGCTGGTGTGTGTGTGAATGCAGGTGGATAAAGGATAAGGTGAGGCAAAAATTGTAGTCTGATTCTAATGGAACAATCCAAAAGCAAGTCAATGCCTCAGGTAATCCACTAGATGGCACAAACCACTAACAAATGTGAAGGAGCTTATTAAGTCCACTTTGAAGGTGAAACTCCAAGAGAATCAGACTGGGGTTGCCAGTCAATTCCTTGGCTTTTATATACTATCATAGTGTATGTACATGTTTGTATCAAATCTACTGATACTGTCTAAGGCAGGCATAGCAGAGATTAAGAACATAATGCAATTCCATGGCAGTGGCAGAATGGAAGAAGCATGAAATGTGTGATGCACATGTGTGTGGCAGCATAGCCATGCACAGCATGGAAATGAACTGTCACAAATAAAGTAGGTTTAATAAAATAAGGTTTGCCATGAGGCAAACATGTGTTGCAAGAAAGTTAAAGGGCATGAGATAAGTGAGCTCTCATAGAGAGTCTCCTCATGGTTTGAAATCTGAAATGATTAGATAAGATAAGATGAAAGAAAGAAAAAAAATGACAAGTCCATTGAAAAGTAGTCCCTTAGAGTGGGACTATAACAGTATGTTCCATGACTTTCTATTCTTACTTAGCAGAACCTTCTACCCAGTTCTCTAACATTCTTTCACTTACTCAGCAGATCTCTCTCAGAGTATATAAGACCACACATGTGTACTTATTCACTACTCTTGATCTGCACAATACATGTGTTGTATCTCTCTTGTCTTAAGTCACTTGCTCCAAGGCCTAATCAGCCTTTGTCCTTAATCCACTTTGTTGCACCAGAGCTTGCCAAGCTCTTGATTACCTCTACAAGTCTACATCCTACTTTGAAGGGCTCTTTCCTCATTTACCTTGATTGTCTATAACACTCATGTAACACAGATCAGCAAAGGTCTACAGCAGAGATCCAAGGCTATCTGCAAAGCCATCATATAGTATAACAATCAAGCTGCTCACCTCACACCTCCTCACCCATCAATTTCATGGAAGGACATTACCAAGTACACATTTATTGGTGAGTTTGATCTCCTTTGACATGCCCATGATGATGTTTGTGAGTGCACTTGGGCCAGACCAGCTGTCCATGAAGCAACAGCCAAGTTTTTCAAATTGTGCCAAGCCAGGGAAGAAATTATGAGATTAAATGTTGAGATGCAACATTTGTGCACTGCTATCCATGACAAAGAACATAACATAGCTTAAATGGTTGCTGATATGCATCAGTCTGAGCTACTCCTAGCATCCAAACTTGCATGCCTTTACCAATCTTGTGCAGTGGTAAATGTAGTTCACATCCACCACCTTAATTGTCTGGTGCATCAGTATAGGTTGTCTGAACAAAAGAATATTGGCACTTGTGCAAAAGTCCCTTGTTCTCCCAATGAGTCCTGTAAAGTCATGAGCATGCCAAACATCAGTTCACACTTGTCCTCACACTATTCACCCCACACCAGTAGCATTCAAGAGGACAAACACAACTTTCAAGACAGACAGTGAGGTAGGTTTTAATTGATCCCATCACTGGAATTGGTTCACTTTTATCCTGGACTTTTCTTTGACTAGAAGAACTGCTGCCCCCAAGTTTTGATGAGATCTATGCCCTTTACATCAATGATCCAGACAATGATGACATGATGGACAATGATGAGGATATGGCAGGAATTCAGGTGATGGCAGATTTTTTGCATGATATTGTAGATTGATTGGCTGAATTTGTATTCACACAGTTCATTACATTTCTTGTCAGCTATATAATGGAAATATTGCATTCCCTTTCACCATGCAACAATGCAAGTACAATGTCAACTCATGACAATTGCTGTGGCAAGCATGCATAGCCAGCTTTTGACCAATTAGATCCAAGTCAAGTCAATGCATGTCCAAGTCACTGCAAGCCCGATACTTGTAGTCTACTATGCACAGGGATCTCATCCTACCCTCATCAAGCAACAATTGAAGTAGATTACCCATGATATGCTGTATTGAATCTGAGTCACATAGGTGATATGCAAGTGTGGCACACCTCATTCTCAACCAGTTAGTACAATAAGTCATTCATGCAACATTCAAGTTGCTAGGAGCATGATACAACTCAATATTACAAGAGATAGTACATCTTGAAGACATGTACATTTTCACATGACATCCAGACTCATCACGGACCAGACAAACATCTCTACTGTACACATGGCAGGAAGTTGGTATACATACTAGGTAGCTGTTTGGCAATCTCAAATATATCAGTGCATTGGGAGAATTACTTCTTTGGTGAGTAATCTCATACACTATGTATGTGCCTTTTAACTCCTCATCTCAACCATCAATGCTATGGTAAACCCACACATCAACTCCACAGACAGTGAAACCACCATCTTCAAGCAGAACCCTTTCTCTGTTGAAAACATCAGAGTGACGCTTGCTTCCCTATTTGCACAGGGCCTTGACAATGATCTACATCAAGCTGCAACTTGAGCACTCTTGCAACATGGCACAAACAGAGATGGCACCCACTATCATATGAAAACTCCAGCTGGTCTTCACCCAACTTACATCTCCTTCAATTCTTTCAATAAATCTGAGCATAAAATTGTCAGCAGGACAGAACTGATTGAGGCATCACTCAGTGATGTCTTTGATATGGTAAGCCTAATCATCAATCAATTTTATTGCTTGCAGTTCATGCTTGTTGTAGATTACCATGCAAGACTGTCTAGATGGTGGAATCTTGCTTCTAATCAGGTGTCCTGGCTTTGAGATATCACCAAACCTTGCTGCTGAAAAACTTACAGTTGATGCCTACATCACCCCTTGGGAGCTTGTTCAAAACAAGCATATTGATGGTGATACCACCATGCTTGTACAGGCTTTCTGTCAAGAGTTTGCTGTACCTCACCTCCAACATTTCATAGAATGATGCAATATTAATTTGATTAAAGCCCCCAAACCATGCCATAAGTTGGCACATAGGTTGTATATAATTTTCACTGACTGTGATACAGTACTTGCAGAGCCCATTCATCTAACAGCCCCACTCATCTCCCCATTTTTCAGGATGCTACCACAGCACATATCCAATGCACTGCATGCAGTGCAGAGGCAAAGCCTGGTGCATCAGAGAATGTGTGACACCTATCAGCTTCTTCTGCCATCCATGAGTTGGCCATGCTTATACCTAGTGTCAAGGAGTCTGTTCCTCTTTGCCAACACTTTGCATGTAAGCATCACCTGGCCAACATGGCACTAAGTGGAAAAAATTCAATACCATTGCTCATTCCTTTTGACTCATCCAAATTTGATCCACCCCTCATTAGTCTCAGTCCAAACTCTGATGTTGCACTCAATCACTTTGGCCTTGGGGATAACTTACTGCCTTGCTTGCATGCATTGGTCAGGACTGTCTGTAGTAGCCATTGGAAGGCTATATTGAGGGCAGCACCATGGAGCTTGACTTTTGAACAGGCTTCAAATTTGTCTCAAGTGCTCTCAAGTGACCTCAAAGCTGCAGCAGTGCCTTCCACTATGACCATGGTATTGCTTTCTCTCTTCCAAATATCTGATGAGTACTGACTAACACTGCAGAAGCCCAAGTTAGTGCTCAGTATCCTCTGTCAAGTTCTTGGGGTTATGATGCTGCTGTGTGTCCTTTATGTTCTTCTAGTATATTTAGGAATTCAGTAGTTTCCCCAAGATCATGGCATTTTCACTTTTTCATAAAAGCAGCCTTGATTTTTTCAACTAAGGCTTTTGAGGGGCCACAGAATTGGACATCATCTACATACATATATAATGGCCAGGATGATTTCTCTTCCCTTTCTGTATAGGAAGAGGCCAGCATCTGTCTTTAATCACTTGAAACCTAATTCTTCCATGAATTCATTTATGCTTTCCACCAGGCTAATCCTGCCTATTTAAGACCATAGAGTGTGTGTAGTAGTCTGAGGACTTTGCCTCTGAGGTAAGAAGGGTGGAACCCTTCAGGAAATTCCATATAGATCTCCTCATCTAGTTTGCCATACAGGTAGGCAGATCTTACATCTAGACCAGATATATACCAGTTTTCTAGTGTGGCTAAGGTGAGCATGCATCACACTGTTTCAAAGTGCACAACTGGACTGAATATTTGGTCAAAGTCTAGTCCTTCAGTCTGAGAGAAACCTTTCAGAATGAGGTGTGCATGTTTCCAACCGTCAGATTTGACATCAAAGACTCAACAATTTTTAATAACCTTGCAGTTAGTGGGCTGATCTACTATTTCATAGACTTTACACTCTTTGAGCATGTCTAGCTCCTTCTTACAAGCCTCAAACCATAGTTTTTGTTCTGATTCAGGCAGATGGAGTATATTGCAGTAGAACCATTTGCAATATGGTTTAGGGTTTTCATTTAGGGGTATAGCCTTCATGCAAAGGAATGAAACCAATGCATCTCCCCCTTCCTGGACTAGTCTTTCAACATCATCTTCAGAGGGTGTGGGAGAAGGAGGGATAGCTCCAGGAACCAGTTGATCTACTGGCTCAGAAGGCTGTTCCCTACCAGTGAGCTCTTTCCAACAACTCTCTTTCTCCATTTCTTTTATTTGTTTAATGGGTTGTTCCCATTCACCAAAGATATTGCCAGGCTGTAAGGGTGGGCAGCAGATTTGTTTAGAATGCCTTGGCAAGGCTGGTGGTGCATCCAGTTGTGGTGTACACCTTGGTGGTGTAACTGGAGGTGGAGGTGGAGGAGTGGGAGAGGGTTCTCTCTCTGGTTCAGGTGCAGAATCTGGCAAGGGTACTTGCTCAGGAATCTTAATCTTTTCATGGGTGTGAGAGGAGTCAGGACAGTCATTCAAATCATCATTTGACACAGAAGCTTTCCTAGAAAGGTGCTGATGGGAATGACTAGGTTTGTCACCTATGGGCTTGTGTGGCTGAGCCCCTGAATAGCAAGGGAATAGGTTCTTATCAAAGATTGCATGAGCTCATGTATATAAGGAATTGTTAGGGTGCATGAATATTGAGTTGTGCTCATTCTCTGGTGCAATCCCAAGATAGATCATCAATTGGGATTTAGGGTCAAGTTTATCATGACAAGTCTCTGCAGGCAAATATACATAGGCACTGCATATGAATACATGGAGATGAGAGATGGTGGGTGGCTTCTTATATAAAAGCTCATAGGGTGTTTTCCAACTAAGCCCTTGCTTGGGAGTGCAGTTGTAGATATGTGCTGCATGTGAGATTGAAAACTCCCAGTAAGAATCAGGGAGGCAAGCATGAAGATGCATTGCCTGTGCTTTATCCATGATAGTCCTAATGAATCACTCAGTGCAACCATTTTGTTGAGGGGTATGGGGTGCAGAATCATAGACATGAATGCCATTGTTACACATCAATTGCTCAAAAGCTTTTAACTTATATTCTCCCCCTTGATCAGACATCCAACCTTTGACTTCAAGTTGGTACTGAACTTGGATGTATTTAAGGAACACTTTGACAGCCAGTAAGGCTTGATCTTTTGAGCATATTTCTAATACTCAGCCCATAGATGTATAATGATCATAGAAGATGATAGCATATTTGAACTTGTGGTATGATTCCACTGGGAATGACTTTAAATCTGAGTGTACTAGTTCAAATGGTTTTGTCACACGCATTTCATTATGGGTGAAGGGGCAATTAGGTTGTTTGCCTAGTTGGCAGCCAGGACAAACAGGCTCATTGAATGATATATACACATTTGGGAAGTCTTTTATGTGTTTCCGCCCAGCTCTGAGAACATCCTTGGAGGGGTGTCCCATGTGGCAATGAAGAAGCTTATAGTTGACAGTGCTCATTGTAGAAGTCACATTATCAGTGCTTCACATTGTAGGTGCACATACCCAATACATAGTATTTTCACCATGCGAATGAAAGGTAATCAAATCCTTCTTGCTACACTTGTCATAAATTGTGAACAAGTTCTTGGAACTGTGTCCAGATAGGCATTCATTCTTGAGCAAGGTGTCAAGTGAGATAAGTTTTACATGGCAAGTGGGCATGTAAATGGTTGGTGAAAGGTGCACAACATTTCCACAGTACAATATGAGGACTGTACCATGCCCAACAATTGGTGCTTTACTGTTTGCAGTTTGGGTATAGCGAGGATTAGGAAAATCATGGTACTCCACAAAATCCTTGATATCTGATGTGAAGTGGGATGAGGCACCAGAATCCAGTAACCACATGTCACTGAAGTCTTCTTTGTGCTTTTCAGAGCTCTGTACCTTACTAGGGTTCACATGTCAATTACATGAATTGCAGTAAATGAAAGATGTAGTGGTATTTTCATCACTACCTACAATAGACAATAGAATATATTTCACACACTGCAGCAAGTAAAATCACTCATCAGCATCTGTGAGGTGTGAGGTAGAAGAGAGGACATACTCCATATTGATATCCTCAGTGATATCACCAAAAATGTCAGGCGCCCCATTCTCCACAAAGTACTGGTCATAGTCAAAATACATGTTATTGGCATAAGAGCTGAGCAAGACACAGTCTTCATTGTCAACCTCAATAATGGAGGGCCCTTGAATGTTGTTGAGATGATCCAAGAGGGATGGTGCAGCTGGGGGAAAGCCAAAGGCTTTGATATCATCCTGATCATCAATGAGGTCAATGGTAGCCTCACCAGTGGGAGCTGAGATATGAGCATTGAGGTCTAAGCCTCTGTTTGCGATAGAATTAAGATGGCAAACTGTCTCAATGATGGGGACTTCCCCAAGGCAATGTGCAAGTGAGATGCTGTGGTACTTCTGGATTTTCCTTCAGAATGGTGCTCTCTCAAGGGGAGTATTTGTGAAAGGGAGTTTCAGTCATAAAGGGATATTCAGGTAATGCTAGAGTGTTCTTTCTGCAGTTGATGGTGGAGTTCCACTTCTTTAGCCAGGGCATGCCCAAGATGATCTGTCATTTCCCTAGACTAAGGACCATAAGTTTTAGTTTCTCTGCCTTTTCCTTAAATAAGACATCTACACAAACTTTCCATTGGATGGTCCCTTTGACATTAGAGGTCCTGTTGATGTTGTTGGTGATAATCAGATGGGAGAGTTTTTCTAAGGGAAAATCAAGAAGACAGAGAAGACCAGTGTCAATGGAGTTTCTGGTGGCTCTGCAGTTGACAAGGGCAGTGGTTTCAACAATTTGTGCTCCATTAGACAGCTGAATAAGGATATGCATGGTTCTTTCATTGGAGAAGACTGTTATAACATGATTCTCAGTATGGAAAGAGTACATCAATGATTCTTCCTGTGCTAAAATTCCTCAAGTTCCACTGGGGCTACATTCTCTGGGGAGTCCTCATAACAAAGCTTTAAGGTCTGGAGTACCTTGGCTTTGTCCTTTCCCTGAGTTTTCAGAGCTTGTGAAATAATTCTAAAGCAATCAATCAATGCCTCAGGTTATCTCAGAGACAGCATAGACCACTAATGAATGAAGAGAGTTTATCAAATCTACTTTAGAGGTGAAACTCCAAGAGAATTAGACTGGTGATGCCAGTTGATTCCTTGGCTCTTATATACTATCATACAGTATGTACATGTTTGTACTGAATCTATTGATACTGTCTGAGAAAGGCATATCAAGATAAGAAACATGATGCAACCACATGGCAGTGGCAGAATGGAAGAGAAGCATGAAATGGCATGTGTGTGGCAGCATAGCCATGCACAGCATGAAATGAACTGTCAAGAATAAAGTTAGATTTGATGGCATAAGGTTTGCCATGAGGCAAACATGTGTGTGAAAATGTGAAGGGTGTGAAATAAGTGAGATCTTGTAGAAATTCTCTTCATGGTTTGGAGTCTGAAACAATAAGATAAGATCAAAGAGGAGGAAAATAATAAGTCCATGAAAAATGGTGGCCCTGTAATGGGACCATAACAGTTTAGACATATGCCTCAATGGCAGAGATTAAAGCAGGGGTGGGAGTGGGGTTAGATATGGGAGTGGGGTTTACAGGACTGTTTGTAGAGGTGTCAGTGATGCAAATATTTTGTGGGCAAGGTGTAGATTGGTTGTGTTGACTGGCACTATAACCAGGTTTACAGCATCTGAAACATAGTTTCTCTTGAATGTAGCATGCTCATTTGGCAGGGATTAGCTTGGTTAAGGTGACAGTGCCTACATCCATGGCATTGAAGTCACAAGGAGGGGAATTTCTAGAGGTAAAGAACAAGGAATTTCCTTTTCTTTCCCTAATGGCAGCAATGCACATCTTTTGTGTGTGAGAGGTTATGACTTTCTCAATTTATTCCTTTAGAGTGGTGGGGATGGTTGACATGGAGAGGATCATCATGGCAATCTGCTGATCAATTCCAAGGGAGAAGTGATCTATGAGAGTGGTTTTGTTCAAGATCCCAGCTTTGGCAGTGAGGTTTTGAAAGTTGGTAATGAACTTCTGAAATCCATCATTGAAGGTGTCATCCTCTTCTCAGAAGGACTTTTGAATGAGTTTGGTAAGGTTGGTGCAAGTGGTGGCTTTAATGTCAAAGGGATAAAAAGATAGTCTTAAAGTTCTTGGTGAACTTATCAAAGGTTTTCTCTTTGACATTGATAGTGGCATTGAACATCTTGTCATACCACATTTCAGAGAAATCAATACCTTAACCCTTACTTATCTTGTTCAGGGTGGTCATGATCTTGATCTTGTTGGTGGAATAGAGTTTGGAATTGATGAAGAAATACACTTTCATGGCTTTGATCCAGCATATGGAATCTACAGGATATCTGGAGAAGTCAGTGGGAAGAGCTACTTTAAACTCAGAGGTGGACAACAACATCAGGGTGGGGGGTCTGGGAGGAGTAGAGGCAGAAGGTACTGGGTTGCTAGGGGTAGACTGTCTTCTGATATCAAAAGGTTGGGTGGGTACTGTGGATGTGAAAGACATGGGCAAAGAGCTGGGGTTGAGGAATTGGTTTTCCTTGTCACTAGAGTCAGGGAGGGCAGAGAAACCCCTTCAAGTACTGTGGTGGGAAATATCTGGTGGGAATATGTTCTACTCCTGAATAGGAGGGACAAATGGACACTCTTGATCTTTTGTTATGCAGACAGTCAAGATAAATAAGCAAAGAGTCCTTCAAAGTAGGACATAGACTTATAGAGTGAATCAAGAGCTTGGTGAGCTCTGGTGAAACAGGGTTTAGTGAGGGCAAAGGCTGGCTAGGTCTTGGTACAAGTGACTCAAGACTGAGAAAAGATGCAATGCTTGTATTGCACAGATCAAGAGTGAGGAACTAAGTACACGTGCAAGGTCTTATATACTCTAAGAGAAACTCACTGACTAAGCAAAAGATTGAAGAACAAGGAACAAGGTGAAAAGAGCTGCTGAGTAAGAATGGAAAGTCATAGAAGTGTAAGAAATCATGGTGAATAATGGATCACATAACTGATGCAAGAGAGTCAGTTATAGAAGTAAGTGTTCATGACTAAGAGCAAAAGAGATATCCCCTGTCTGGTAGTAATACAACAAACAGCATAGGGGTTTAGAGAGTGTGTACCATAAAGGTAAGTGGTCCTAGGATAAGAAGATAATGATGATATTTATAAGAATGGAATCCTGGAATCCAAGAGGTAGCACAAAAGGAAGAGATAAGGAAAAGAGCTGTGCCAAGGAAAAGAATCATAACAAGCATAGGGGTTGAAGTGCACATATGGTAAAGGAAGGCAGTCTCAGGATAAAAAGATAATGGTAACAGTTGTATGAAAGGAATCCTGGGATGGGAGAGATAGTGCATAATGAAGAGATAAGGAAAAGAGTGGTATCAAGGAAGAGAACTGTAACACTTTTGGTACACTTTTAGTAAACAGTTTTATACACTTTCACTACACTTCTATTACACTTTTCATACACTTTTAGTATGCTTTTTTGTACACTTATACTACACTTACTTCATATATTTTTTGTACAGAGTATATCTGAGACACACAGCCACAATGTCTGTACAGGCTGTGCAGACTCCTACAAAGTGCTATAGTCTGTGAGCTCTGTAATCTGAAAAGGTTAATTTGCTGATGTTGCTCTGCATATTGTCAACCCCTGCAAGATTGAGATTCTCAACAAATGGTGAGCTCAAGGTGCCTTTTGCAAAGCAGTCTCTGACATGCACTCTATTAGGTTCACACAAATATCTTCTTTCAGTCTTAGCACAATTCATTGCTTTCCACTGGACATTGCAGACACAAGTCAGTGCCCAGCATGGTTTTTTGAACAGGTGCTTCAGATACTATAGCTGCTAGCTTGGTGGCCACTGGGCTCATGGATCTTGACATCTGCTATTCCTGTCTTTGAAGGTCTTTTTCTCCTGTTCATAACTCCAGTATTCAAATACTTCTGTTCTGACTCTGCAAATAGCATGCATTGGCTAAGCTTTGGATGCACACAGATGAATAATTGATCCTCCTTCAGCAATTCTTATGATCACTTAGCGATTGGCTATGCCATTTCCAACAACATATATGTTCTGCATTTCACACTCATAAACTCCCAAATGAAGCAGCACAGTGGCAGAGGAGAGAGATGGCTATCCATGCTGCAGGTCATTGAAAGAAAGAGCCAAGATCTGTCTTGTTTCCAAAGACCTTCAACCTCAATCTACAAGTTTCATGCTCTGGGTAATTATGTTGACATGATAAAGACATAACAGACTCATACACTACTGAAGTCATAAGTCAACTGTTGAACTCTTTTCATCTACCACCATGATTCAATAGGGTAAGCTGGCCCATCATACAATCAAGAAGATGTATGCCCATCCAGCAAAGCATAGAGATAAGAGAGGAAATTGCTATAGGACTGGTGCTAGTATGAGTCATTCAGAGTTAGAGATAAGAGATGTGCACAGCCATGGAATGGAAGCAAGGTGGGAATTAATGAGGCTGTGCCTTAGATAGGAAAAAGGTTTAACCAATGAGTCAGTGTAAATAAGTCATGCACAGCATGGAAAAGAGAAGCTGTGTTTAGATGTAAGGCACTCCTTTAGAGCAGTTCAAAGAGAGAAAACAACTAAGTCAAAAAGGAGTAAGCATAAGAAGTGTAGTGCAAGTGTAGCATTTGTAACAATTGCCAGCTGTTGAAGACATTTCATGTTGAGGTTTACTTCTATCCAGGTGGTGTAAGCAGTCTGAGGAAAATGTTAGAGGTCTTGTGGGTCTGTTGGCTTGGAATTGATCCTGGTCATAAGTGGGGCTTCAGGCAGCATGTGCTTTTCAAGGTTGATTTCATCTCAGAACAAAGTGATAGCCCTGCCTTTGGCTTTTTGAATTCCTCTCTAGTGATACATGGATGTCATCTCATACCCACCTTTGCCAATGGTCAGACTGATCAGCTATTATGGAGCAGCCCCTCTATAGCCAGACACCATGATAAAGCTGATGATTGGATGGAATACTATATAAATATGTGAGTTTTTTATTAATTTTATCTTCATATCTCACTACTATTTGCTAATGGATACAGATTCACTGACCATGACATGTTTGCATGGTTCACAGGGATTGGCATTGGTCATGAGGCAGTGCTCTTGGAAAGACATACACATGGGCTGGCCATTGACAGTCCATACACTGGTATCAGTGATGAAGATGATGAGGATAGCAAAGAACTCAATTTATGGAGAGCATCTTTGGAAGAAACAGGGGAAGACAAAGACATGGATGGCATTATGGGTTATGCCTCTGATGACAGTTCCTCTTACATTTGTTTCTAGTGTGATTTGATATGACTTGCCCCCTCACATAGTGTTTAAAAGTCTGGTCTGGTCTGGTTTTTTTGCCTTATTTGGAAGGCAACCAGACAAAAACCAGTTCTTAAATAGGAAAGAATGGCCACAACTGGCCACTAAACCATAAAAAACTGGTTGCAACTGGTCTTTCAGGGCTGTAGGCTCACAAATCACACTTAGGGGTAGTATATAAAATGTAATACTAACTGCTAGCTACCTATCAATTCCTTGGTCTAAGGATTTGGACCACAGAGTCAGGAGATATGATTATTTTTGGATGACATGTTATTTATTTTTGGTCATTTTGATCATAAAAATGTCAGAATAATATTTAAAATTATGGAAAAAATTAAGGGATCATTTCTATATATGGTATGTGGCTGTGGCCAGCTGTGACTGGTTGTAGGACTGGTTGCAACTGCAGTTGCAGTGTCTCAAAAACCAGGCAACTGGCAACTGCAGTCCAGTTGTGATCAGTTGCAGTTCAGTCCAGTTGCTAGTCTTTTGACTGGTCCTCACATATCAGAGACCTTCCAGTGATTTGAGGGAGTAACACCAACACTCCTCTTTCCCTGTCAAGTGTTGTCATCCTCTGTTAGTACTGATTCTAGGTAACAAAGCACCAACCACTGGTACTAGTTATGGAGTGATGGATATACTAATGAGTGTGTTAGTACATCATCAATAATTTACTATGTATTGCTCACATATATTGTTTTCTTTTTCCTCTACATACCAATCTACATCCAACATATTGGTGACAACTTGCAAGTTACCAATAATATTGGATCACCTTGTTGTATCTCATGAGCTATTAGGATTGACTAGTAACATTGTACCATCTCACAAAGACACAAATGCCTAGTAAGTTCATGTCAGTATAAGCCATTCCTCATAACTACATATATGTTGTAAGTGGACATGACCATATAAAGTCCTGGACATCTCATACATAGTATGCTAGTAGTGTCACCAATAATTATGTACTCTGTCATTGTTTGGGAACACATTGCCCAGCACTCATAATGTCTTCCCTGAGCTTACCAGCCTTTGACCATTTCTACAATTATGGGTCATATGCATCACATTCATCACATCTCACAAGTAGTTATTGTGCTAGGGTGGTAGCCCTGATGCTAGGAGCCAAGTACTATGACCACAGCCTACATGGCTCAATGATGGTCCTAGGAGGTCATGAGTGTACCAGTGACCTGTAGACAAGGGAAGCAAAGTGACCAAGTATGTCACAGTGCCACAAAATAAATGAACGAGGGCAGGGCAAGTGGGGAAAAAGAGGTTACATTCAACCAGGGCCACGTCAAGTTGCCCGGGCCAGGGAAGATGCACTGTCTCCGAGTCCATGTCAGCCTGCAAGGTACTCCGAGTCATTCGTTTTGCTATGTCCATCTACTCGGAGTTGATCTTGTCGTGAAGGCATCGAACAATCACATTTTTCGGCCAGATATGATATTGCGGATCATACATTTCCTCCTGTGATCTCACTATCGTTTTCCATCGTTTTCCAAGGGGGTTCCACGAAGGAACTCGGCTGTGCCGGGCGATTCGCCTACTAAAAGCCTACTTCGTTCATTCGGATTTCACAGGATCGTATGTTTGTCGGGAATACAGTACTAGAAGTAGTATACGAATACGGGATAGTAGGCATAAAGTAATACAAAAATCTATGATAACGCGTTCAGTAGGCATGTCAGAAGAGTCCCACTGAGGACCAGTAATCGACCCATGCACGGGCATCCACGTCCCCAAGAGGTCGCATGTCCGCCACGGTCTTGCTAACGCTCTGCGCCTTTGTCGTGCTAAAGTCAACCATACCCGTTTCCCCCACTTGGGTCTCTGACTGAGTCAGCTCCTCGTGCCTCGCCATGTCCCGGTAAAATTCGAGTAATTTGATCGCAGGCTGATGGGCGATGACATTAGCAAACATATACAGACCATGGCACAGTAAATACGCACGATGTTGGCGAGGTCCTCTGGTGTTGCATTGTCTGCTCTCTTCTCTAGTTGGACAACCCAGTCCACGAACGAAACCATCGTCAGATCGTCGCTTGTCAGCGATGCCGATTTTTTCTCTAGCACGGCATTTCGGATGGATGACATGATCTTGACCCAGAGTGGACGCTGCGGGTTGACAATGTTGAGTGCTTGTGGCGCGTCCTCTGCAAACGCAACATCCAACACAGACGCTGCCACGTCCTCGGAACGCATCCAAGAAATGACCTAGCAGTCATAATGTCCTCAGCATCGACGAATAGTGATACCAACGAGTCTTGTCACTTACCCCACGGGAAACAGGGAAGGCTCCAAGAGCGATGCTTGACTTGACGATGATCGGTACCCAATCGGTCGTTGCCCACGATCCATTGGGTCCTCCGGCGATCTGGCCAATGCGCAGCGACGTCGCACGGAGACCGCTCTTGACGATAATCTAGCATAATGAACGTTCAAATTCAATACACTTTGCTGGTTGGATAGTTATACGCACCCGCTCACATACGTACTTGGACTCCCCGTACCCGGATCCAACAGCCCAAGATGGATCAAGCTGGACCTCTTCCGGAAATGCGCCTCTTGTGCGGTCCCAAGATTGCGCAGAGCCAACGGAAGACGTGAACACGAAGCGAAGCGAACGACTGTTGTGTGAGTTTAACGCAAGATCCACCAGGTTTCTGGTCGCTTTGATGTTGGGTTCAAAGGAGGCGAGGGACAAGTTGAAATCAAGGCGCCATGCGTTGTGGATGATCGTCGTTACTGCGCCCCGGATCTGAGCATGAATTTTTAGTTTTGTGAACACATGAAAAGGTGAGAAAAGGTGTACCTCGTCGTACAAAGCGGGTGACAAACCGCATCTGTCTTGGGAAGCGTCGGCCTCGACATACACAAGCTTATCTGATTTCAAAAGATCGAGCGAAAGTCCCTTGTCACCAAATGCCGAACTCTGGCGCTGTGCACTCGATGTGGACGAAGGGCGGTTGAGAGCGTATATCCTTTCTACTGCCGGATTTTCGATCAGTTGTGCAAGGAGGAACGATCCGAGGCCGCCAGTGGAGCCGGTGAGTAGCACAACTGATCCAGTGGGGTATGTTCCGTCTCGCAGTGGACCGTTTACCGATACCGGAAGACCACTAGAATACTTGTCAATCATGGCGTTCATCGCCACGATATGCTGCTGCTTGGGGTCAAGAATCTGTGACTCTCCGCTTTCATCGACAAGGTCGGCGATACGTGCGGCGAGAAGTTCAATAGTGGGATTCTCGAAGATGATGTTTGGCGAGATGCGGGAAATGGCGCCGCGTATCTTGGGGTCCGGTGACGCCCGCAAGGCATTAACCAGTTGGTTCCGCAAATACGTGACACTCAAGCTACAAAATGGGTCAGGGCCAAACATGTCTAGAGGTCTGGAGAGCATACCTGTCAAAACCTTGAGCAAAGAGATCCGTGCTAGCATTCATGCTGTGCCCGCGAGTGATGGCGCTTGCGCGTTCTTTTAACCAGCCTTCCAGAACTGTCGCAGTCCAAACGGACGGCCCTGCGAATTGCGAAGTAGTTTCAGCAGCGGTGTATCTATTTCGAATGAGAAATCCCTGTAAGCGGACGGTACGTAGACATGAACTTGAAAGCACATACAAAGCATCGATTTCAACTCCGTAGGCCTTGATCGTCGCCTTCTTCTGGATAGATCCCTTCGGAGTGCGCAAAAGCGGTTTCTCTGGATTTGTTATCAGGATCATCTCCTTGAATATTCTACTGAATGCTGGCGCGGTTTTGTTGGCTTCCTCGACGACCGGCCTTTGGTATCACGATCAGTATATCACCCCCAGAGACAGTCTCGAAACGTACCAGATCTTGTTCCTGAACTCGGCGATGGCGTTGTCATCTTGAATATCGACAACATGTTCAGGTCGAGGTTCGACTAAAACCCCAACCTGATTTCGCTCTCGCCCAAACATCAATACACCCTGAACAAAAGGACTGGAACTGATGATGCCCTCCATGGGGGCGGGCACAGTTTTCTCTCCAGAGGCAAGCATGATGACATCATCTGCTCTGCCGACACTATTCCCCCGTTTAGTCATCTCGTCCGTAGCGATCGTGGAACAAACTCACATCTTCCACAAGTCCTTTGTAGGATGCTTAACCCATAAATCAGATGTTGCGTACCCCTTGACATCAGGAAGGTTCTCGACAGCAACCGGATGGTTCGCAGACGACTACAGTAGACCTGTCAATACTCAACGAAGCGAAGCATGCAGCGAAGACCTACCAATACTTGACATTCGTAGGAACCATCTTCATGGGGAACCCATCTAATCTTGATGTCGTCGGAGAAACGCATCCAATTCCAGTCGCCGTCCTTGATATCCGCCTTCATTCGAACGACCGTGGGACAACCAAACTCGGTGCCTCCATAAAACGTACCCACCGCTACACCAGCGGCACATAAATTATTTCCAATCGTTTCCGACAGGGGACCTCCTGAATATGCCTGAAACAGATTTAATCGTGGTCGGGTGCAATAAATACGCGAGGACGCCACTCACAACAACTTCGAACGTCTTCAACTCTTCCACATTCTCTTGAGAGACCGCCCATTGTTCCAAGAACGTTGGGACCGTCATGAGTGCCTTGCATCCTGTCCGGGTGGCATATTCCAACATATTTCCACTTGTTGGTATGACGGGGGTAGCGTGCGGATCGGTCACCGCGCGCGGTGCATATACAGCGGCTGTAACAAGAGAAACAACCGGAAGATAGAGTTGAACTGCCACACCGTAGGCGTGGAAAGGGGGTAGTCCCATGACACCAATTCGACTAGAGACGGGTAGCCTCGTGAAAGATTGCATAAAAGCTGGGTGTCGAGCGAGGTATCAGCAACAAAGATATCGTGAGAACTGAGTGTAACTGACGTTGCGCCAACCAAGATGCCTGAAACTTGTGACTGTGCGCGATTGGCTTAGGGAACCCGGTGCTACCCGAGGAGTGGAGGTAAATCGCAGGACTGTCCAAGTCTGGGGGTGACGCAGACACAGGATACGGCACAAAGGGGTCGGCTTCGACTTCACGCCCAAGTTTCGGGAATGTGTATGATAGCGTTGGCAATTCACCGACTACCACTTCGCGATCCGGAACCTCCTCGCGAATATTCTTGATCAACGTGTTGTGTGCATGGTGCAACGTCAGGATTCGCGAACAGTTGGTCTTCTTCATCATATCAGCCACAGCAGCGGCCGAGTTCCGGTTGGACACCAAGAACGGCTAATAGGTTGAACCCCAATGAGCATCTTTACCGATGCGGGTCACGATGGCACACTCACCACTAAACCGGCAATGAACATTCCAGCAACAACTGCATGGAAGAGGATGGTGTCGCAGTTCGCGATGAGCATGACGACCTGTCCTTCTTCGCCGCCACGTTCGGGACGAAGAGCGTGTGCGATCCTGTGCGCAGCGCGACCAAACTCGAGGAAGGTTATCTCGGTGGTACGGTCTGACGCTTGGTCGTCGGCATATACAAACATGGGTAGCGTCGGGTTGTTCTGCATATGAAAGCTGAACAGTTCATGGAAAGGCAGGGAGGAGTCGGATGGTGGAAAAACTGGGGTAGACGACATGATTCAGATTGTGGTGTAATTGTGATGAGGGACTCGGAGGCCATATGAAGCTAGGTTTTATACTAGCTAGCCACGCTATCAGGTGACGGTAAGGTCTCTATAGCAGGGATCAAAGTTGGACCGGCCGATTTCCATCCCTCACACGGACATATTGTCAATTAGTCGGTGCAAGGGTTAATCTGAAGAGAATCGACGGAGTGGGCGACGAAGGAACTCGCCTATCATGCATGATGACTCAACACGCACTCGCATTGATCGCAGAGGACGAGTCCGATCAACGCGAATGGCCGATTCAACGACCGATGTCGTCCTCCAATCAGAAGCCGCCAAGTGACTAAATCAAGCTGACCGTTCTGCTACAGTGTGTGCTGTCATTTCCTCTTTGGGATTTCATTCCCTCCTTGTGGCTACGCTCGATGTATCATGATGCGACTTGAATGCTTCCAACTTGGTGGTTCTAACTTGACGACTGGGTTGTGCAGCCTGTCTGCGGCGCGCGCTGAGTGCCTGTCGCATTCAGGTCCATGATCAATGACAGCGACCCATCGACGCTATCCGAGTCGTCGGTTGGGTTCGTCGGTTGCCAATGCTCGCAATGGTCACCACCGTGTCATCATTCTCCGGCGAATGATGACAACAATGATACAAAACAAACAAAACAAACAAACTTGAAACAAGGAACGTCGTTTGGTCACGGTAAGTAGTACGCACGTGTCTCAGGCTGGTACGCGTTTCCCGATTGGCGTCGACGAACAAAAGCGTCGAACAAACCCTGATGTGTGATATCACAGAATCTCGGATAGCGTATGGAATGGTCGTTGAGAGGGCTCAGTGAGGTCTTTATTTCTCGACAATAAGTAGCCAGAGGGCTTCCTTGTCAACTCAATCTACACCGTCATTCGGCACTCTCTCATTGCTCGTGGCTACCCTTGCGGGACCGCCCCAGTGTTTCCTTGTCTCTGTTGCTACTTTCCACAGGGGGGTATCCCCTTTTACGAATGGGCATTGACACAATTGAGTATATTCTGGAAAAAGCGGTGAGAGGATGATGATGACAGGTTCTGAACACCTCGATCGAATCGTCGGCGGAGACATGCAGGAGAAAGTAGTGTGTTGAATGTCCCGGCGCCGACCTGGGCATACGTCGGTGAAGAACCGGGACTCAGGATAGCAGTCTCTGGAGTTTGCAGAGACCGGAGACTCGATCCCACATCGCCGGCTGCTGTACATGTAGATGTACAATACGGCACCAGCGCGGCAAATGGACTTGAGCATATTGAGGGAGGTACGTGGACGATCTCATCAAACATTGTTCATAGTCGTCTACACGGCCGTTCGTCGCGTGCGGCACAACTCCAATCCAAGTCAACGTGTCCGTGAGTCGTGTCGTAGAGCAGGACATCAACACGAAGGGGGAACCCGCCCCTCTCGTAGCCATATCATACCTCCCACCCAGCCAACGCGTAAAAACAAACAAACAAACCGCTGCTTCAAGGAGACTCGACAGGTCTTTACAACAAAGACCAAGTCGCCGAAATCAACTCCCCCAGTGCCATCGTCCCATCCACATCCAACATTCACCCCGCCTACTTGGCACGTCGTGCCGCTTTGAACTCTGACCTACCAATGTAGGCGCCTATGGCCATGTCGGGGCAGGGTTCGACGGGTGGTACGCCGGGGGACAGGGTGACCGTTTGTGCGCCTCCGTTGTCCCCGATCGAGAACACAAGGCGGCGCGTGTCGTCTGACTGGGCATCGAAGGGTGTAGGCGTGGCGGTCTTGAGCATGCGGGGGACGAGTTTACGGAGCAGGCGCGCGAGCGGGGTGGGGGGTCCGAGGGCCCCTCCTGGGCGGGGGAACCAGATGCGGTCAAAGGAGCGTTGGATGTGGGGGTGATGGTGCGAATGAGCTCGGGGAGGGCTGCGGGAGGGTGAGTATGGGTGAGCAAAGGGGGAGACACTGAAACCTGACGTACGTGAGGTGTGTCGTCGCCGAGCATACAAGGGATGTCACTCCAGGCTTTGCTGTACTTTTTGGAGGAACGGATGAGCGGAACATATTCGTCCGACGAGCGCGATTTAGGGCTAGGTGGGGGAGGGGGTAATATAAAGGGAAGACTGGCCATGGTATTAGTGGTAGAGAGTAACGTGTAACTGGTGCCAGACCAGAAGAGAGTTGCGATGGGAGGACGCCATCAACGGGGTGGTGTTTCAAAGGGGCTGAAGAGGTAGAGGTGGATACCATTGGCATACGCGAAGACAAAAGAACAACTGTGTGCCTCGACCCTCGAGAGACAATAGCTAGGCGCCAAAGTGTCATCCATATTAGGATTGCGATCATTTTTGACGATGAAGCACCGGGGCTCAGTAGAATTGATTAGGAGGCGGCAATCCTGCATGCCACAGTGAAAACCTTGATGGATCGATCAGTAGATCACTCAGTGGCAGACAAGAGGTTCCGCTTGTTGGGTAACCACGATTCGAGACTCGACGCGTTCGCTGCGTTGTCCTCGTATCATCTGGGGCATTCTATGTCGCTGCCAGTGTGGTACACCTTTCGTTGGTCCGATCGTCCCACGGGGTGCGTGCCAGTGATGCTTTCGTTTCGCCCGGCCCAGGGTCGACCTACATGTCTATGCCAGTGCGCTTTCAGGCTCGTGTCTTGTCGTGTAATTCCATGGCCCCTCCGGCGACACAACCTCTTCCAACCTGCGTGCATTTGGAGACTGCCCGTAGAGATTCCGTAGGCTCATCCAGACGACACAGTACATGTGCTGTCCCCTCCCAGTGCAGGGTCTCCGACACTTTGGATCGGTTCGTCCTCGGTGGACCAGTCGTCCAGGCTTCCAGTCCGACGCGCTCGCTCGCTCGTGCTGTTCTTCGACTCCCAGGTCTTGCCAGTCATCATCGTCTCTCGCACCCTCGTGTGCAAGTCATCGCCGTG
The DNA here is from genome assembly GCA_038092775.1 of Boletus rubescentipes. Lineage (NCBI taxonomy): Eukaryota > Fungi > Basidiomycota > Agaricomycetes > Boletales > Boletaceae > Boletus > Boletus rubescentipes. The sequence continues at coordinate 21,815 of JBBPRA010000166.1, read as the reverse complement.
CTGTCCTATCCACCGCCCTGGAGCGGCATTATGCGTTGGGGGGTTTTCCGTCGGCGGTGCCGCTGGTCTCGTCTTTGGCCTTGTTTGTCGACGTGGTCGATGTTCTTCTCGTCCCTCTCTCCGTCGCCCCGCTGCGAGCGATATCTGGGCTCGGCTTCCCTCGAGATTTTCCTTTCCTTGGCGTCCTAACGTATGACCTCAAGGCCTCCGACTCGGCTCGTAGTGGTGCTTGACTCGAGTGATAGGTTATGCGACGTATTGTCCGCAGTGGTGTCGATGGTAAGTGGTCACGTTAGCTGTCTGAGTCGCCGTTTCGGCATTCTCCAGCGAGTCTACATCTCCATTGGACGACGGAAAACTTGTACAGCGTTACAGCAATGTAATACAGCGATACGAAGACGAGGAAAAAAAAAAGCAAGGAAAGCATATCGAGCGCGGGGTACATAGCCTACATCACCAATATTTCAGCTGTTCATAACTCGTCTGCATAGTAAGCGCCATTGTGCATATAGGTCCTCTGTCGTCGCGTGTAGAGTCGAAGCGTCCGTGAGGTCGTGGTGTCGTAGAGCAGGGCATCAACGTGAAGGTGGACATTCGATACTAGTGCCGACATGGCGCGCATACAGGGGGAACCCGCCCCTCTGGGAAAGCAACAGCAAAAACAAAGGGCGACCACCTCTACCACAAAAAGCCAACCATTTCGACCATTTCGCCCGGTTCTGCCACTCTCCCCTCGCGTTTGGCGCGCATTGCCGCCTTGAAGTCTGCCCCGCCAATTTTGGAACCTGCGGCCACTTTTTGGCGGGGTCGGACGAGCCCCGCAGTGTCGTCGTCACGGCGTGACGATGAAGCAAGGTGTGCGGGGAGGGGTGGGACGGGTGGGAGTGGACCCGTTTGATAGACGTGTTTTTGGCGCGTCTTGGATGGGTGAGGTGAGTGAGCGCGGACACGCGCGGACAAGGCGATGGTATGTATGCTCTCGTCGGAGCTGATCGAGAACGCAAGGGAACGTGTGTCATCTGGTTGGGCAGAGTGGCGGGAAATGGAGCGTGTGCGACCGCGGGGCGAACGCTTGGGCGTGGTAGAGGTCTTGGGCGTGCGGGGGAGGGCGGTGCGTGGTGTGGTGGGGAAGACAGCGGTCGCAGGAACCTCGTCCCCGAGTTTGCGGCGCAGACGCTCGAGTTTGGCGCGTCGTTGGGTGGAGTCGGAGGGTGCGTCCGAGGTGGAAGAACCGGATGCGGTTGAAGGGGCGTTGGAGATGATAGAGGGTGCGACGGAGAGCACGGAACCACGGTGGTGGTACGTGGGCATGGGGTTCATCAGGGACGTGGGGGAGTCGAGAACATTGATCGAGGTTGAAGAAGGGGAGACCTTTAGGAGCGGGGGAAGGTGCGTAGGTTTGCGTTTGCGCCAGGTGGATTCGGCGTCTGTAATGGTGCGAGCGGGGAGAGCTGCGGGAGGGTGAGTGGGGTGAGTCAGAGTCACAATTCTGACGCACGTGGAATGTCGGCGTCGGGCACGCGAGGGACGTCACCCAAGACTTTGCTGAGCTTTTTAGAGGAACGAACAAGGGCAGCGCGTTCGTGGAACGAGCGCGTGTTGGAAGTGGAAGGGGGAGGGGGAAATGCGACGGGAGGATAAGACATGGAATTAGCGGTGGATAGAGTGTAGCTGGTGCCAGACCAGGAGAGAATGGGAGGGCATTATGAGCGAGCAAGTGTTTAAAGGGGGGGCGTAGATGCGGTGGTAGACACCAAACATGAAACAAAAGGACGTCCAGAATACAATAGCGATGGGAAGCATCAAACAAACGCCCATATCAGCACACAAAGAAATCTACCCTTTTGGTAATGCCACATGTCTCTCCGTTGGTCCCTCGTCTCCGCCCTCGCTTCCAATGCCCGCTCCTCACACTGTGCCACCGTAACAAACACCGGGCGTCTCCTTCTCTACTCGGGCGAACGCCTTCCTCGCATCCCCGTCGACAGCGTCGTCCATGTCCTCGATCTCGGTGCCACCACACCCCAGCGCGCACTCGATCCCTCCCCCACGCTTTCCCACGCACCCGTACCCCGCGTCGGTGCAACTGCCGTCCATGACCCGCACACCAACGCTCTCTATGTCTGGGGCGGTCGTGGCGGTGTCAACATGGCCCCGCTCGATCGCTTTCAGGCTGGCATCTGGAAAGCCCAGCTCGACCAACTCGACTCTACTTCCACCCTCGCCTGGGAACGTCTCCCTACCGTCAACGACGATTCGGACGCAGCGCCCGCGCTGAGAAGCTACCACTCCTCTGCCCTGGCAGAGGTAGGCCTGTTATCGATCTGCTATCAATTCGGGCGCTAATCGGATGACAAGGGCAAGTTGTATATTCACGCGGGATGCCCGGTGTCGGGCCGACTTGCCGACTTGCACGCCTATGACCTCGCTACCCATACCTGGCACAAGCTCGCAGACGCACCGGCTCAACCCCGCGGAGGTACCGCCATCGCTGCCGTCTCCCTCTCACCTGATTCTGAACTCGTCCTCGTTCGCTTCGGAGGTTAGACATTCCCTTCCTCCCCTCCTGTCACGAGTTTCACAAAACGACACCAGGTTTCGCAGGTATTCAACTCCCACAAGACACCCCACCGCCACTCGACATCTACACGCCCAGTACAGACACCTGGTCGACCGTCTACCCCGCCCCAGATCCCGAACACGGCTTCCCAGGACCCCGATCTGTGCACGGTTTCGTTCCCTTTATTGCGGGTACACAAGGAAACACGTCAGGAATCCCGATCGCGCTGCTCTATCATGGTGAACGCGACGCCTCGTCGCTCGGACACGCAGGTGCAGGCGCCTTTTGGGACGACGCGTGGCTTCTCCTCGCCACTGACTTGACCTTACAATGGAAGAAGTTGCGTGTCGACGGTACGTAGCACGTCCTCGAACCGAGTATCGCATATTGAGCGCTACACAGGCAACCCCACACCCGAACCCCGCGGGTGGTTTGCTCCCGCAGCCTACGTGAGCAATGGAACCACACGAATCGTACTCTCCGGAGGACTTCTTTCGTCCAATGAACGGAGCAATCAGGTGTGGGTCGGAGACGTCGAGCTCTGAGTTAAAGTAGGAAGGAAGGTGTATCCAAGTCGAAAGTGTATATTGAATACCTTGTTGCGATAGGACTCCACCCGTGTATGCATGCATCCCTTACCAGCAATCGTTTCAAGGGGGGCCTTTTCCCCATCTCAATGTTCGTGTGGCTGCGTCTGCCGAACCCCAAGACTCGCTGTGTCTCTGGTGCGCTTGTGAATACTGTGGTGGGAATTATGTATGTAAGCCATAGCCTGAGAGCGGAAATTGTCACGGTGGTCTCCGGGTCGAGTACTTGCATGGTGCGTTGACACCGTGTTTGATCTGTCAGCTTCGCGCGATATCGTTCTCGAATCTAAATCTCAACCGCTAGCCGCTTTACATCTCTCCATATCCCTCCCTACGCTTCTATTTTCTGTCTCTAGCACTCAGCTCTCTTTCCGAGCGAGCCTTACAGTTGCCAACCCATTTGTCGACGATCTTGTTCGACAGCTGCCCCTGAAGAGCGTGTTAGGTCACGTCGTCATTTCTGGCCAGACGTTCTGGATGCCCACTCGCATCCTATCTTTAGGACCCAGAACCATGGTTGAGCGTGAGCCCGGTGCCGTCTACTTTAATTCACGCGGCCAGACCATTTGCGTTTGCTATGGGGCAATTACGGAGAGTGCAAAGATCAACCAGTTTGGTCGCGTGCTCCAGGAGGACTTTTCCAAGCTACAGACGATCGGGGAACTTGTGTATCAGCAGACGGTTGCGAACGAGAACAAGGTCATTGTCGGCGTCGAGGTTAGTTTGATTGGGGGCGATGACAACTGGAAGGGAAATGAGAGTTTGTTGAAGGAGTTAGCCCCATAGCTGAGGGTGATTGGCGTGCCGTGAAGGCCCTTATAGACAAGGAAATCGATCTGGTGTGGTTGGAGGAGCCCGATGAAGTCCAAAAGGTCCGATTAGGCATGATCGAGAGCGGGGCGGGAACCGGTAACCAATCATTCTCAGTGCTCGTCCATTTGGAGGCGTTTCTGATGTTGGATGGCGCCGATATCGTCTTTCGGATTCTTCAGCTGACGCACGAGACGACTATGACCATCGGCCACATCAAGACCATGACCCGCGCCTTCCTGAGCAATACCTTTGATCACTTTGAATTCCTTGCCGACTTGGGTCTTCCGACCCTGCGCCGTGTCGGCGACGCATACTTTCGTGTTCTAGATACGATCAAGGACAAGGACGAGTATGTCGAGCTGACGGGTTCCCTACTTGTCTACATCACGCGTACTATGCAACGTTGGATTCACTTGATTTTTCCTTGGCACCTTGGCAAGCACTTTCCTCATCGTTCCATGGATGCTATCGTGGGGCTCCCAAAGCTCCCCACTTATTCTGAATCTGCCGTTTGATCAACCTTTCATTCGCGATGTTGTACTTGCCCCTTTGTCGAATTTTACGGTCTGCTTGCTCATGTGCTCTAGTTACGAACCTTGCTTCCGCCCTTTGTCAGCGTGATGGTGTTTTCGTGTACGATCACGACATGGATGTAAGCAACACCAGTCGATTAGACAAGCAAAGGTCATCACCGAACGCAAGGCCGAGCAGCGTGGAAGTTGTCCCGAGGTCCATTCTATTTCCGGACGATGATTTGCTCATAGAGGCGATGCTGACGTGGCCGAGGCTTCATGCTCTGGTGAGATCCCATTCAACAATGGCATTCCTCTGATTTCATGATGATAGGTTCCGCTGATGTGCTTACTTGGAGCGGTCTGTTTCGTGCGTGATGAATGACATTCATTCAGTTGATGTCACCATCGCAAAGGTCGATCTCGCGCGTCCTACTCACCTTTGCCAGTGCTCGACGACTATCTATAGCGCATTTGAATACGTCTGCCATCTTCTGTCCACTACCACAACTGCTCAAAGACATCGCAAATCGCTGTGCAATCACGTACAGGTATGCACCGCGCACATTCACGCTTTCGGTATTAGTCACCGTCACGGTGACATCAAGCCTGAGAATGTCCATTGCGCGATTGAGAATCTGGCGGCGATCAAACGCATTGACTTTGGTAAACCCTTTTGCCTCGTGCCGACCTACCACCGCATGGACGGCGAAGACGCGATATATACATTTACTCGGCTGTATCCATCGGATGAAGCCAAGAACCGGGGAACGAAGAAGGGAAGGGAAGCCTCGTGCTTACTTCCAACGCGAAGCGACAACCGATGTCGGTCATGGCCTCCACCTAGCCAACTTGGGCATGCAGTCACTACGTCCGAGGTAAATGCCACCTTTGCGTGGAGCCTCCGTCTCTCCCTTCGCACTTCCCAATTGTCGTGATTCCCAAATCAGTTCCTCTCTTCACCCGCGCCGTCTTCTTCCAGGACGCAGTCGGATGAAGATGACCACGAAGATACTCGAGCGGTCAGGTGGGCGTAAATAGGACGTGCAGGGATAGTGACAGACGGCCACAGACGGGGATCGATGGAAATGCACAGGCGCAGGCTGACACAGACGGGCGCGAAGAGACACGTAGAGACGGTCACCGATGGGCGCAGATGGGCGTGGACGCAAGCGGTTACCGTCGGGCACGAAGAGACGGAGATACACGAGCCAGGGGCGGTCTACGCGTAAAGGAACATGATGCCGGAATACCTGTATAAAATCACCTCCTTTGCTCGATATCGTTCTCAAATCTACATCTCCACCGCCAGCCGCCTTGAACTTATTCAGACGCTACGGCACACTCTTCCTCCCCATGTCCCTCCCTACGCTTCTATTTTCTGTCCCCGGGACTCAGCTCTCTTTCCGAGCAAACATTACGGTTGCCAACCCGTTTGTCGACGATCTCGTTCAACGACTCCCGCTGAAGAGCGTCCTGGGTCACGTCGTCATTTCTGGCCAGACATTCTGGTTTCCCACTCGCATCCTTTCTTTGGGTCCCCGCAATATGATCGAGCGCGAACTCGGTGCTGTCTACCTTAACGCACCCGGGCTGACCATTTGCGTTTGTTATGGGGCAATCACGGAAAGTGCAAAGGTCAATCAGTTTGGCCGCGTGCTCCAGGAGGACCTTTCCAAACTACAGGCGATTGGGGAAGTTGTGTATCAGCAGACGGTTGCGAGCGAGGACAAGGCCATTGTCGGCATCGAGGTCAGTTTGATTGGGGGCGATGAAAATGGAAACAGGAGTTTGGTGAAGGAGTTAGCCCCACACCCTCCCATGGCCGAGGGTGATTGGCGTGTCGTGAAGGCCCTCATCGAGAAGGAAATCGACCTGGCATGGTTGGAGGAGCCCGATGAATTCCGAAAGGTTCGGTTGGGCATGATCGAGGGAGGGGCGGGAACTGGGAACCAATCATTCTCAGTGCTTGTCCACTTGGAGACCTTTCTGATGATGGATGGCGCCCATATCGTCTTTCGCATTCTCCAGCTGACTCGAGATGCATCCATGACCCTCTCTCAAATCAAGAACATGACCCGCGTATTCCTCAGCACGACTTTCGACCACTTTGCGTTCCTTGCCGACTTGGGTCTTCCGACCTTGCGCCGTGTTGGCGACGCGTACTTCCGTGCTCTAGACACGATCAAGAGCAAGGACGAGTATGTCGAGCTGACTGGTTCTCTGCTTGTCTTCGTCGTTCGCATGCGATGCTGGCTGCACTTGATCTTTCCTTGGCACCTTGGAAAGCACTTTCCTCACCGCGCCCCGGACGCTATCGAGGGGCTCCCAAAGCTCCCCGCCTATTCCGCATCTAGCATTTGATCAGCTTCCCCAAATGGGTTTGTAGTCTTCATAGTCGTTGTACTTTTCTTTTGCGTTGAATCTTCTGTATACTATACTTTTTTCTCCTCTTACGTTTTTCTCTGGTGCCTCTTGTTACGAATGTTGTTACCGTCATTTGTCAAAGTGATGCCATTCTAGTATACTATCGCAACATCGATGTAAGCAAAATAATAGATCCTCATGCTGCCGTTCCAAACGGAACAGGGATTATTGGTCATTCGCTTTCCGGAATTTGCTCACAGGTCTGGGTAACGCGCACCGCAAAATCCACTCCCTGATATATAGCAGTGCTTTGACTATACCTCCAAGGAATCCCGCCGCTCTATTCTCCCTTTGACAAAAAGCCACTTGTCACTTCTGCCATTTTCTCAACAAGTACCTTTCTATCTCTATCTCCATGTCGCTTCCCACAGCCAGCAAGGAGGCCCCACCGCGTCTCGCCCGTTTGAAGCAGGAAATCGCCCTGAAGAACATCGACGTACTGGTGGCCTTCAAACCAGAAGTCACATTTCTCCTGACCGGGTTCACCCCCATCATCTATTCGAATCCAGTGATCGTGATCATGCCATTGGATCACGATCCGATTTTGCTCGTGTATGCATTGCGAGACGAGATCGCCCATACAAGCCCTTGGGTCACGGACATCCGTCTCTATGGGACCTGGTCTGCCAGTGGCAGAGTGTCTATGGGAGAGACCTGGGACGCGGCACTGAGTGCTATCCTCACCGAGCTCGGTGTCAGCAACAAGACGGTCAGCGTCGAGGCGAATTTCATTCCAGTCGATTTTGATAGGCAGCTCAGAAATGCGCTGCCTGATGCCACGTTCGCCGACGTCAGCGCGTTGATCAACACGTGCCGTTCCATCAAAGACGAGGACGAGATTGCCGATGCACGCATTGCCGCCAAGATTGCAGATGTGGGGATCCAAGCCGCAGTAGAGTGTCTTGCTGCGGGCGGCAATGAGCAGGATGCGAGCATCACTTCTATGCACGCAATGAACAAGTTTTGGGTGCAAAATTATCCGGAGATCAATGTTTGCACGTTCGGTTCCTTGGAGGGGGGCCAACATAACGGCCTCGAAGCATGGGTACTTTCTGGGCCCCGCAAATACCTGAATTGCGCCGCCCCTACCGCGCGCAAACCGGAAATTGGCGATACGGCTTCAGTGTTTGTCTGGGCTGTAGCCAATGGCATGCGCGCTGAAGTAGAGCGGACTGTTCGGGTGGGCACTGTTGCAACAGTCGAGAGGGAAGCGATAAGAGCTGTCTACGAAATCCGCGAGGGGGTAGCAGAGTTGATGAAGCCGGGTACGCGGGCTAACGCGCTGTATGAGGCCTCCCGCAGGGGTTTCGAGACGCGTGGTTATAAAGACTATGTTCCTGGACGCATCGGTCACGCTATCGGGCTTGGCAGTCACGAAGATTTTTCAATCAACGCCAATTCTTCATGGGTGCTGATGCCCGGTATGATCGTCACACTCGAGCCGCATATACAAATCCCTGGCATATGCTCAACTCAGTTCTCGGACACTATTCTGATCACAGGCGAAGGGTACGAGTACCTGACCTCTCCTCCCAACGATGAAAAACTTGAAATCAATCCGCCAATCCAAGAGTAAGGCCTACTCTTCTTGATAGTGTGTCCATTTTCGCAAACTCTATTGGTCGTCAGCTTAGCAAGACTTTCAGGGTTGATTTTCAATGTTTCCCGCATGTTGTATCTGAATATTTGAACTATGAAACACTCGCCATTTGTATCTTTGTGTCAATACGGTCCTGGTGAGAAGTCGTACATGTATTCAAGATCTTTGGTCGTGCATATCCTTGCATGTAATGGTATATGAATATAAGCGTCGTGTCAATCAAGCAAGTTGTACATGGTCAGAGTAATCAGCGTGAATTCCCGCGTACCGTCGAGTGATGTGAGGTCGTCAGTAGTCTAACACTCGTCATCCTGCAAAGTCACTTCAGGTCGGAGATCAAACAAACTCATAGTACTCGCAATCTGCAGGCCTCGAACATCTCCTGGAGGGCACAATTGTAGATTCAGAGGCTAGTCAGTCCAACATAATAGATGGTGACTAGAAACCTCACCCACCGGACTACTTGGGATAGGAAATGAGGCTGCGCCGCATCGATCGAACATAAAGGTGTGATTTGCAATCAGCGGGAGTTCGCCGGTAGTAGTGGGATATACACGCCTCGTTATGTTCTTATTTGGAATGCAGTTCGTCAAGGCGTTGGTCATTCAGGCGGCCGACCATGATGATGACATTGAGGTACTGAGTCACGGGCGTGGGAACTGAGCCTGCCGCAATGATGCATTGCTTCCGTTTGAACAAAACGAGAGTGATCATTGACTACACATGTTGTTGGGCGGGACATGTAGAGACTCAATAGACAAGCAGACATCGCACTCAGGTTCATTTCCGACTATGTGGTCAGACTTGAATTTGCTTGAGCTGCATTGACAGTGGGCATGTGACAGTTTCACTACTAGCTACCTAATCAAAGTTGGTAGAGAAACCCACTCGCAAATGTTCTGTTATAAAATCCTTCTTATTGCTTTTGTTCAGTCCCAATTGGCGCTTGAAAAGATGTCCGTCAGAGACCATAACGTCATCGTTTGAACGGCAAAAAAGGACTCGTCAGTTCACAGGCAGATTTTATATAACCGGTGAGAAGCGGTGGCATCTCTCCATGCTTCCCGGGCCGCCGATTCAACCCACACATCGGAAGTGTACTTCTAGCAATTCCGCGAAGGTCCCCTACGCGAAACCCACCAAACCTTGACCCATACTCTTCATGTCTTTTGAAATCAATCCCCTTGCTTTCTATGGCAGAAACATCATCCAAGACTATCATACTCGCGTCAGGGAGAAAGTGTCTGTCGAAGCTGGTCAATCGGATTCCTTGGACGTTTCAGGCGACGACCAACTGCGCTTTCTCCCCGGGCAAAAGGTCGGGATACTGGGCGCTGGCATTGGTGGTCTCTATACAGCCTTGATACTCGACTCCCTTGACATCGAGTACGAAATTCTAGAGGCCTCAGACCGTACTGGCGGTCGGATGTTCACTTATAAATTCCCGGGTGGAGGCAAGTACGATTATTATGTGTGTCGTTTCAGATATTCCCCACACTCTCGACACTGATCTTCTCACACAGGATGCGGGCGCCATGCGCTTCCCACTCCCAAAGAAGAATAGTCAAGGACGGTACAAGGATGGGATCATGAAGAGATTAGCAGAGTTGACCGAATATGGACCGTTGAACCAAGGTCGAGATCGCCTCAGGGACAAGCTGATACCTTTTTACTTTGACGCCCGGGATGGTTCAAAGCCGGGGTTCAACTATTACAACGGTATCCGCGAACCAGTGTCCAACGCACCCAAAGGGCCCTTCAGCGCACAAGAGATGGGCGTGGATGCTGATTATATTCGCGCAGGCATAGACGCAATTCTGTTCGATGCCATTCAACCGTTCGTTAGAATGCTCGTGCAAGATATCGAAACCGGACAGAGGAAAGGATGGGAAGTGCTCATGGCCAACGATTTGTACACTCTCCGGTCATACATGGCGACCAAGTACCTGCCTAGTGCTCACCTTGAGCTGCCTCCGCAGCATCTTCCCAACAACGTTATCAGCTGGTGCGATCTTTTTCTTGCAGGTATTTGTGAATATGCATTAGTAGAGGCCGTCTTCCTGTTGATGGAAGTGTTCAAGATCGGCGATAGCGACTATGGGGACACACAATGGAAGTGTTTCGAGTAGGTTCCATCATTGGTGTCAGACCCAACCTAACCATCTTTCTTGCGTAGGGGTGGGTCAGAGACATTGCCGACGAAGATCACAGAGTATTTAAACAAGAAGGGGGATTTTATCCAATTCAACAAGCGAGTCACGGCAATAGGTCAAGGTCATATGACCGTCGAGATGTCGACAAGCTTCCCGGACCACCAACCTCCTTCCGGTGCAGAAGAAACGCTTGATGACTGGGTCGATCTTGCTGTCGAACAAGAAGAGGTTACAGCCAACCCTCCTGCACCTAGGAGAAGAATCACAATCCCATCTGTCGCGGTGACAGTAAACGGCAACGAGACGCACGATTATTCTCACGTCATATCCACATTACCACTTTCTATTCTTCGTACCGTCGACCTGAACGGTGCGGGGTTGAACGTCATGCAGAAGAATGCCTTACGTACGCTGAAATACACTTCTGCCCTCAAGATCGCGCTACTTTTCAAATCAAATTGGTGGACCACGAAATTGGGGATCGTGGGTGGTCAAACATTCACGGATCTCCCTATTGGCATGATCGTCTACCCGTCTTACGGTGTCGATTCCGGTATACCATCCAAAGTACTCATTGCCAGTTACTGCGCGAAATTGGACGCAAGCCGCCTTGGCTCTCTTGCTACAATGAAATCTCAAGAGACCCTTTTGGACCTTGTGCTTCGCAATCTTGCAGAGGTTCACAAGGGGGTACATCCCGACGTGACATACGCTTACTTAAGAGAGGAAGTTGTCGACATGCATGTCAAGGATTGGGACCGTGAGGAATATGCCATGGGTACGGTCGACAGCACTCCTCGCAATGACGTCCTGATAATTTTTTTCAAGGGGCGTTCGCCTCCTTTGGACCCGGAGAATTCCAAGATTTGTATGCGTCGCTCACCTACCCTGCGGCGAGCAAACGCTTGCATTTTGCGGGCGAGGCAATGAGTACGCATCACGCGTGAGTGATATTCGACTAGGCGGATAGGAGAGGCCGTAGCACTGACCCTATCACGTAGCTGGGTCGTCGGTGCACTCGACAGTTCCTGGAGAGCTGTATACGAATATCTCAAGGTTACGGGGCAGGACGAGAAGATAAAGAAGTTCAAGACGTTGTGGGGCGAGAGTAGCGAGTGGGAAAGTACGCCCCCCCTCCGGGAAGCCTCTGAAGAGAACCACGGACGCAACTTGCTAGATGAGCACCTCGGGTTGGTTGACCGTGCTATTCGGGATAGAATCATTCGGTAGTACCACTAGAGCGGGGAGGCTGCTTCCTCGCGTCTATCGTATGTTTGCGTCCATGATTTGTTGCTTTGATAATAGAACAGACCATTCATACATCCAACTCACATCAACTGCGGTAGTCTTAGCACCGAGCACCTCCACTACATGGCGACGACGACTAATCGAACACAAGGCCTCCATCCAGAGATATCTGGTTTAATAGATGTTCAATATGCCTGAGTCGTGGTGGGCGGGAACCTTACACTCTGGCCTGTTATCATTATCATGGTATTGCTATCAGATTCATATTCTCTACTGTGCGCGTAGGAAACTGACCTGTAACATAATGTGCCTCATCCGATGCGAGGTAGGACACCAGGCCTGCAACATCCTCTGGTTGACCGACATAGTCGAGAGCTGGCGGAACCCTCGCCTACAATGATCGCGTTCACAAACCAATCCCATCAGTGTCTAGATTGTCAGCCACGTACTGGTCGATCTCGATTCGCATGCGGATTCATCGCCCTTTCTGCGCGTGTTCTTTGCACTATTTTCAAAAATCATATAAATAATCATACAAGCGCATTGCAAGGACATGGGGGAGATGCACACTACGCACTCATCGGCGTATCGATCGCGCCAGGCGCGTACGTGTTCACAGTGATTCCGTGGCGTCCCAATTCCAATGCTTCCCGGACGCACGCGTAGTAAGCTGGTCACAGTTTATGGGCATATAAGGGTCTCAAACTCGCCTGCTGCTTGCGTTAACCCCCTGATCGCGAACTTGGTGCTGCTGTATGCAATCCCGTCGGGCATCCCTCGATGTACAAAACGGTCGGTGTCGATTCGGAGTATGTCCGTAGAGAAGGAGTGCGTACCTTTCTTCCCGTTTCTGGACGAGGGACCAATGATCCTCCCACCCCGACCTTGTTTGATCATCTGAGCAGCGGCATATTTGTAACATAGAAACGTCCCCTTGGCGTTGACGTTGAACGTAGCTTCCCAGTGATCGACGGACGCTGAGCAAGTGCATCGTACAACTGTAAGCACTGGAGGGTGCAAGGCATCTCCAGTCGTGATGAGCTACCTACTTTCGAGCAGACTCCCTGTTTTGAATATACCCGCGTTGGCCACCATCTAAGAGAACGAATGGGTGTAAAGGACCGGTCGAGATCGCCGGGTAAACGCACGACGTCCAATCCACCCAACGCTTCCACGACCGTGTTGACCATGTCCTTGACGTGCGCTTCCACGCTGATGTCTGCGCAGACGATACAAGATCGACGTCCTTGAGCGGTGATCTCGTTTGACAGGGTCTCTAGCAGTGCCATGTTTAGAGCGAGGTCGTTGATGGCGACATCGAGGCCGTCCCCTGCGAGTCGGATGGCGATGGCACGGCCGATGCCTTGTGCGGCACCGGTGACGAGCGCGATCTTTGGAGGTCGAGGCTCAACGGCATTGGCAGTCGATTCGGATCGAGTGTGCATGGATCTGTTGTGAGCCTTGGTGCGCGATGGTAAAGCCTTGGGCGCCTGAACCGTACCACTCAAAGTTGTACAAGTAGGCCACCTGATGAGACTGGCCTATTAAAAGAAATTAGACAATAGGAATAGGGAGGGTGAGACTTGACAAGTGCGGTGTCATACCAACTATGGTCTAATGAAGCCGACTCGACTGTCGATGCCAGTCCCTGGGCACGTCTCTCCGTCGTTCCAACTCGCGAACTTACTATTAGATTCGGGTGTAAGTCACAGTTCTCGCTGGGGCACATACCTCATCGGCGGTAGTACCATCGCCGTCGTCTCCGTCTCTCCCAACTCCAAGCTCGCCCTCAGGCTCATCCGCATCGGAGGCTGCTCTTCGCATTCTCCTGCTATGCTTATGATCACAACACATCGTCCCACGTGGTCTTGTTCCGATCGCCACCAGCACACATGAGAACACAAACATGTTTGGTCCTGGACCCGTCTACTGTAGCAGGGCGAAACCTTGAAAGGGATGCCTCGTCGTTCGGACACGCCAGTGCTGGTGTCCTTTGGGACGACATATGGCTCCCAGTGGAAACAGCTGCACGTCGATGGTGGGTAGCGCATCATCATGCCGAGTATTGACCACCAAACCCGCGACTTCCTCCCGCATCGTCCATGCGCAATGAAAAAACGCGGATCATACTGGGCGAGGGACCGTCCTCGTCTAACGACGTTGGGTTCTAAGCCAAACTACGCAAGATGAGAAAGGCGTATATAAGAATGGAATGTTGACAATGTACATTGAATGCCTTTTCACGACATGGGTATTGCATCCATGCTCCCATCTGTGCACTTGGCTCAAAACAAGACAGAAATGTTGGTTTGTTTCTGATGGTTGGTCGGTGAACTTCTCTTCCCAGGATCGGCCCCTATCGGCTCGAGACGCGTGGTGATTTAGAACTCAACGTTGCAACGCACAGACGTTCAATCCTCCAGCGGGTTCTATTCTACTACAACGCGACTGATAGTCTACGAAACGAATTTTAACATCGACGTTGAGTGTTGAGACGAGATCGCTGCTATGGCCCATGAATACGTCGTCGACGAGAGAACTGGACATTGTACTGCGGATCAGGTTTGCCATGATTGGGTATGAGCGCATCGAGCACCTGTGTTATCACTCGTGTAAGGAGTACAAGATCACTCACGACTCACGACGAGGTTGCACTGGAGAAGCAGGAAACTATGGAGCGAGAAATAGGGGCAGCCTTTGAAAAAGGCAATCTCGCACGTGACAGCTACAAAAGCACAGCCACAGTTGGTCTTCTGTATATTCCTCTCCCTCCACAAGTTCCGCAATGCGTACTACAATGTAACACTTCCGCACAATTCATAAGTGACCAACTACCGGAAGATGCTTCATCCTCGCTCGACACCTACACGCTTGGCAATAACATCTTAGCCACCGCCCCGATTCCGAGCAGACTTTCCCCGGACCTCAATGTGTGCGCACTCTCGTCCCCTTCGCCACCACCCCAGTCACATGCGAACACAAAGCGTCTCACCCAGATGTATTCCCGTCTCTTGTCTCTCTACGATGAGAGAGACGCCTCGGGATACCCAGTGCGAGTGTCATTTGGGACGGCGCGTGATTTCTTGTCACGCACACGCATACCCTCCCACCTCGGTGCAATGGAAAAAGCTGCATGTCCACGGTATGTAGCGCATCATATCATCATACTGAATACGCTCAATATTGAGCTAAGCGGCGTGCTCTGTACAACAGGGAATGGCGTACACGAACCTCGACTGGTTTGCATCCGCATTATGTGTGCGTCATGCAAAAACCAGAGTCGTACTTGCCGGCGGACCACATTCGACGTCCAACCAGTGGTCCGGTCAGTTGCAGGTTGGAGACGTTGAGTTCTGAGTTGACGCACGCGAAACATCGAAACGGGCTGGTGCATGTAACACATGCAACGTTGTCAGTTTTAATCTTGTCATATTATCTCCCTGATGTCACATATGCATGCTTTCGTTTATCTGAGGACCCAAACAACATGGAGAAGCCCACCTTGGTCACCATGCGTATCATGGATCAAATTTTGAAGGTCGGAACGCCCCAAGCTAGCACCCTTGGCCTCAACCTGCGTTCGAAACCTTGGTGAAATGCATGTATTCGTCTGATGCATTTCCCGTCAAGAACGTCATCAGCCCGCCCTGAAACGTTCGATCCAGCAACCAGTGGAGGATCAGTGACATCGCCACCTTGTGATCAGGATGCGTTACACTGTTGAAGGTCTTGTAGGTTTATCTCCACACAGAGTGCTCTCCAACTTTAACGTGGCCATCGGAGAATGCGAGAAGTAGATGTCATGGTCAACTTGAAAAGGATTTTTCGGGTTGTCGGCTGAGTCTCAGGCATTCGTAATCAAGTTATGGTGTAATCTCCCTGCTAGAAGGTTTGAGGTCAGTAACGGTAACTAACGGCTCCGTGACAGACGAGGTGTTCTCCGCTCATTCTAGACGATCGTTTCTAGGAAGGCAACATCATATCGACGGCTCGTCATATCGGAGTAGGCAGAACTGTATTATGAATGATGCACACGTCGTTTGTGTTGATGATGGAAGTGCATGCGAGGTTGTAAAGTGTGATGGTGTTCGTTGCGTACTTGCCAGTGCAACAGAGCTAATATTAAAGACGGGGGCCGAGGGCAATATCTTACATCATGAGCACGTCGACATCATATCCTGAAAATACAATATATGTCAATGCGAGAACGTGACTGAGAAGTCAATCTAGCCGTACATATACATGGCGAAGCATACAATACCACGACAATCATGAAGACATCCGAATATTCAGAGACCTACATGGATGAACGGGAGCCAGATATGAAACGGTACGTTGCTACGTTCTCGAAGACGACCAACCGCGTCTTGCAGCGCTCCTGCAGCCTCCCGAGGATCCGGCCTTGTACCGTTCAGAAACAGCTGCGTGTACACCTCCCTTGCCACATCAGGCGCAAGCTTGTCGCTGATCGACCACATCGTACCCACGACCCCCCCATACCCCGCAAATAACATCCCCGCTGCGATATGAATGGCCTCATCAGAGAGATGCTCCTCGCCCATCGCCGTCTGACATGCGGACAGGAAGGCAAGCCCACCACGGGGACGCGACAAGGCGATGATGTCACGCAGCTTCAAACGGCGTCGATTGGCAAGACACAGTCCACTGTTTTCGGCATCTTGGATCCCATGGCATGCAAAATGGACCCAGTCCGCATCCTTCATCAGACCAAGTACTTCCTCGACCATTCCGACAGAGGATTCCACGAGAGTCATGCATGCTGAAGGTGAATTCTGGATCGCTGCCTTGATATGTCCCAGTTCTGCTTCGACACCTGGAAGTTGGGGTAGACCATCTGAGGGAGGCTGACGAACAGCAAGAAGGCGGAGATCATCGCTAGGTACCGCAGTGGGCTTGGCAGACGGCGCAAGGACGGTAAGAGTGGGGACGTATGATGAGATGACGAAATCGGATACTTTGTGTCCAGGTGCTGAATGCCGGGTGTCGTAGAAACCGGCTCCATGAATAGGAAGAGATGTGAAAGGGCCTGTCGGACACCAAAATATGCGTAATTGGTCCCCAGGAATCTGATATGAATAGATCAGTTATAAATTCAAGCGACACGATAGCACGTACCGAAAAGGCCAAAGCGTCCAGGACTGGTCTAACTACTTGGTTCCACAGTGTGGATAAAAGGGGCTCCCAGTTGACACCGCGCTGTGTTGCAATGTTCCCGACCCTTGCGTGACCAAGCAATTCTACCAGCATCTTTTGAAGACCCGTGGATCGCTTGAATGTGAATGTGGGAAGCGGGACATGAATGACATGATCGACATCAGCAAGAACAATCAACGCATCGCAGCGGCTTTCTGCAGCATTCAACATGACCAACGGTCCGGAATGCGCAGAAATTCGGAGCACAGAGAAGTCTTTATGGAGAAGGAATCGCTCGAAGCCTGGCAAGCCCCGGATGTCCCAGAGTAGCTTGTCTCGCGCGATGGCGAGCATACGGTGCCTGACGGCCACTTGTTCAAGTGATTCCATCGGACGATGTACTGCACTTTGAGTCTGTTCCAAGAGTGTGGACGATATTGTTTCATGAATGGCACTAGCTTGCTCTAATGTAGCAGACAATTCCTGAAGTCTATGGGCATGATCAGGATGAGCAGATGATAGTTCTTCATAAGAGCTTCGAAGTTGAAGGAGCTCCCCCCAAACAATCGAGCGACCCTGCTCGAGCCACTCCACGGCGGTTTCCGGGAGTCCCGAGTCCAAAGCTGCTGCCGCAGCCTCCCTCACCACATCGGCACCTTGCTTGAGTTCATCGTAACGATGTTCAAGAGAGAGACCAATCCATGCGAGTTGAGGAAGGAGGCCAATGGAAACAGAATATGCATGGAGTAGAGAGTGATGGCTTATACGCCGAGCACATGATATCCATTGCTTCGCTGCAAGAAATCGAACCTTGATAGAGCCAATGGGGGAAGAAGCAGCACACAAATACAGAGAAATTGCTTGCTCGAGATTACTCAGCTCCTCGAAGTGCTCAAAACGAACTTCAAAGGAGTAGCCGAGGTTGTAAAGATGGGCAGGTTTCTCGGGGTGACCATCGAGTGTGAGGTTAACAGCATCCTTGAGCACCAAAATCGCGTGATCGAGGTCGCTCAACTCCCCGAGACGCTTGAAACGATTGATCAAGGAGTTACCGAGGTTAGTCAGAATGGTAGGCTTGTAGGGGGAACCATGGGGAGTGAGGTCAATAGCATCCCTGAATGCCAAAATTGCTTGCTCGAGGTCACTGAGCTCCTTGAGGCGCTCGAAACGAGCATTGAAGAAGTTGCCGAGGCTGTAAAGCCAACGGGGTTTGTCAGGGTGACCATGAGGTACGAGATCAACAGCATCCCTCTCCATCGAAATTGCGCCCTCGAGGTCACTTAGATTCCCAAAGAATAGGAAGCGGTTGCTGAAGGTGATCCCGAGGTTGTTTAGGAGCGTGTGCTTGTGAGGGTGACCATGAGGTGTGAGATGAATAGCATCCTTGTGGCACGAGACCGCATGCTCAAGGTCACTCGGCTCCCAGAGGCGCTTGAAACGATGAAGGTAACAGCTTCCTAGCCCGTTAAGCCAGTGGGGTTTGCGAGGGTGACCTTGAGGGGTGAAATCAACAGCACCCCTAAACATCGAAATTGCCTGCTCGAGGTTGCTTAGATCCCCGAAGCGCTCGAAACGAGCTGCGAAGGAGTGGCCAAGGTGGCCAAGATAGGCAGACTTGTCAGGGTGACCCTGGGGAATGAGGGCAATAGCGTCCCCGAGTATTGACGTTGCATTCTCAATGTCACTCAGCTCTCCGAAGCGCTCGAAACGAGTTAGGAAGCAGCTGCCGAGACTGTTCAGAATCATGGCCTTGTCAGGGTGACCGTGAATGGCGAGGCCAACAGCACCCCTGAGCATCTCAATTGCATTCTGGAGGTCACTTTGCTCCCCGAGACGCTGGAAACGAGTTTTGAGGGAGACACAGAGGTTATTAAGCCGTTGGAGCTTGTGACGGTGACCATGAGGGGTGAGATCAACAGCGTCCCTCTGGATTGAAATTGCTTCCTCGAGGTCGCTTAGCTCCCCGAAGCGTTCAAAACGAGCGACGAACGCATTGCCAAGGTTGTTCAAAAAGGTGGGCATGTAAGGGTCACGACGAGTGGTAAGGTCAATGGCATCTGTAAACATCGCAATCGCTTCCTCAAGGTCACTTAGCTCCCCGAGACGATTGAATCGGTGCCACCGCGCCAAACCAAGAGTCGCTAGTGCTCCGCAATACCGGACATCCTCGGCCGGAATAGATCTAACCATTTCCTGTGAAAATAGTATTGCTTGTTGCAGGTCCGCTAGGTCACCGAACCGCTCGAACCGCGCGATCAAACGTTCATTTAAAGCCGCCGCCAGTGGGACCATGCTTGTTGAGGGTGCATCTGGATACCTCGATTGACCATCCACCTGAGCAGGGCCTCCATTATCTCCGGCAGTCAGTTGGAACATGAAAGTCACAGCTCGCATTTCATGACTCTCTGTGGGGATAAACTCCATCGCCTCAAGTAGGTATGCCTCAGCCCATGCTCGATCAATTTCATCCTTCCACTTCTCGAACCGTGCAAGATGCACTGTAGCCAGCTGGATCAACGTGGAAGGTCGGTCAATGTGGCCGACAGGACGGGCAGCAAGTACATTCTGATACAAGTTAAGGGGGACCTCGAGGGAGGTATCCGAACCCTCGACTTGACAACGGATGAGTATGGCCATCGCTAGGTTTGACTGAGCAACCGCAAAGCAAGGATGGTCCTCCGGACAATTATTGAGCGCTCGCTCAAACTCTTCGATAGATCGCTCTAGCTCACGGTTTCCTCCGTACTTTCGATAGCGTAACAGAGCGTTGTGGCCTTGGTCCGTTGCATCTTCTAGTTCACCTCGAGATTCTGTGGTTGACTATGGACATAGACTGATGAATGAAGATCGTGTTGATACAAGTCGCCGACTTACGCAATCAAGGTGAAGCACCCTCGATGTTGGCGAAGCACTGTTCTCGAACTTGCACTGTTTGAGGGTGACCAAAATGGATGAACAAGGAGATACAACGTCCCAATTCTCTGGGAAGAGGGCGATCGCTGCCGTGATGTGAGTACCCAGACCGTTGTGCAAAACTGCGTCTCACTCACGAGCGTCTTTTGCACTACGGTCTAACAGTTCTTCGACTGTGGTTGTGAATTTTCGCAGTTGTTCCCCAGTACCTAACATAGATTGTAATTCGAAGGATGCATAGACCTCAATACAAACGGTGGCCGATAGATCTGACGGCCTGCGAACTCTGTCAGGGCTAATACCAGTCGGAGGATGGGGATCTTACATTGGAATCGACCCACTCCATTCAATCACATCGTCGTGCGCTGACGAACGCTTATTTTCGGTTCTCCATTCAAGGCCACTGTGCCGTGCCACGGTGTAAAAGCCGGCCGGAACCCGTCTAAGGCCCAGAGCGACATCTGTCGCTCGGATACCTACCCTTCATTAGTAATCTTTGCGAACAACATAAAGAAGTAAGTTTCATACCCGTAATAACCATTTTTCCGTTGTCGTTCACGTGCGTCGTGGAGCATGCAGAAGGAGGCACATGTTCTGATCGGTCCTCGGATCCGAGGGATTCTTCTTTCCATTCCTCTTGCTCCGCATATTCAGGGTAAATGCCAGAAGCTTGGGGCGTTTGTATGCAGTCCTGTAGGATAGGTCAGTTGGAAACTTAACGGCTAGGCCTCGAAACTCACAGTCAGGGTGCTAGACGGCGAGGTGATTGATTCATGCTCAGGTAATCGCTCTTTGCCCGAGTCATTGTCCGATCTGGTGGTCATCGCTACTTAAATCGGGAAACCGATGGTGAGCTGTTTAAGTATTGAGAGAGTCTCAGAGAGAGACGTACCTGAATCGATTTTAGGCCCATACTTGGCGCTTCCACATCACCCACAGCAAATCGAACTTTCCCCACGCGTAGCATTACCACGGACCCCCTCGGAGTTCTATAATTATGAACGCGCCCATACTATGGCGACGACTGCAACAGGACCTACTTAGCTAGACTCGGCTTCGGTTTCTTTTCCCACTGTGACCGGTACCAGACACGACGCGGTTAGTAATACCCAAACGCGGTCAAGAGTCAAAAACGCAACTTGTATTCAACCAAGGGGAGGCGCATGCAGGCCAAACGTCATCGCTCCAGCACCGTATTCACGCAACGCTCATAATCTGTGCACGTCGTGCTTTAGTCACTGGTGTGGAAAACACCACAAAAACCCAACCTTCACCTGGCAGCCTTGTGAGCCATGACCCCCTCCATTGACAGCGTAAAGGGCGCGATATGCACGCGGCAAGTCGGACAACGGTGTTTACCAATTATCTCTGCTGCGTGTATCGTTTAAATTAGGTAGCTGGTATATCCTTGCCTAGGCGAGGTCCATCGTGGAAGACGAGGGTGAGTCTGGGTGAGTGAAAGTGAAGGAAGTTTACGTACTACATCGCGCCATGACCTAATTGGACGTTGTTGAGCTTTTTGGAAGAGCGAATGCTACAGCCTTGAACCAAAAATCCATAACGACGGGTACCTGAACAAAGCCAAGGTGTACCTTGACGAACTTAGTCACGGCAGATTTTTCGCTGAAACATTGACGGCAGAGGTCGGGTTGTATCTACTAACGAAACCTGCTTGGTGACTTGTCAAGCGCACCTGGCACAAGCTCGCAAATGGCTTGTCCTCCTTCGCTTCCGAGGTCAGTCTGCCCACCCCCTCCCATGTAGCTCCTCCGGGATGGCTCACAAAACGAAAACCTAAAGGTTCGCAGGCGTCCAATCACACCCACACAATCCGCCCCAGCTCAACAT
>JBBPRA010000165.1:0-47697 GCA_038092775.1 Boletus rubescentipes | reverse complement strand
AATCTAAAGCCTCATCTGCTCTACTTATAACTGAATGAGCACAACTGGGTGACAAGGGTAAAAATAGAGTGAAAAAGAAACGGGTCAAGACAGAACTTGATAAAACCGTGCGAGACAGTAAGGCTACGTCACATATGAACCATCTGGCCTCACAAAGTGAAGACAGAAAGAAAGAGAGGGTCTAGGTTGGGGGAGAGGAGCGAGCAGTCAGTTGTACAGTCGTGGTGAGCAGCAAAGCAATGGGTTAATGATATGTTATGTATAACATACGAGAGGGAATCACAATATCCACAGATAGCGCAAGCTGTCAGATACCTGTGCTATATGGCGTAATAATCTGGTGTGACAAATGCACATAAATTCCTGACACCACTCGGAGGGGCTCCAGCACAGTCTAGGCTCCAGTCCCGATCCCCCTGGCCCAGTGAGTGCCAGGTTTTTGAATGCTTCTGGGCCAATCATCAAAAAGTGTGTTTTTGTGAATTTAGTGAGGGGAATATCGGTAAGGCCTTGAAAAGCGGTCCGAAACAAGGATGGAAGCCAATAGGTGACTGCAAGTAGTCTGGTGATCAGCCCGGCCAGGGAGGCAATCCATTGACAGACAGTCTCATAAATTTGTTGGCGTTTAGGGGGCTGTGTGGATTCCCACATTTGGGGTTTTTTTTAACCAATTAAAAAATGCGAGATTATTGGATTGAAGATCAAGGGGAAAATAATTCCTTAGATTATGAACGGCAGTCGTTCTTTGACTTGGACCTTCATGTGGTGCGCGTTGATTGTAAAATGAATACTACCTCTGTAACGCGGGCCATACTCAGTTACTCACTGGATGAACCACAGGGCCATGCGCTGGGGGATATTGGTGCTCGACTCCTGATCGAATTCATTGAAACGCTATTGGAAATTGACATCGTAGATGCTCTCTGAGCATGTCTAATCTTTCAGCACCTCAGCTCACACACGATCATTCCACGCATTTTGCTTCACTTGCTATCCTGTATGGCAAAGATTCCATGGTCACTGCTGGTATGGGTAGTGGAAAGACAATTTGCCAAATGAGATTCATGCAGAGGTGGAAAAGTCCAAAACCAAGCCGTAAGCATTGGAGTCTGATGAATGGATTGATGTCTACCGTTCAGAGCACCTTTGCTCCTCGTTGGTTGATTGATCGTTGATACTCGGAATCACCATGTCAGAGAGCTGATCGTGAGTCATCTTGAGCTGGTTGATGTATACTGTACGTCGTTGATTACTGCGATATTCTCCGATACAGAGCTTTCGTCAATGGTGGAAGTGCGAAGTGGGTACTGCTTGGTGTTGTATCCTTTTGGAAGCCTACATCGCTCCTCGTGCATCAACAATGGTGTCAAACAATGATTGTAGTCACCTTTGAATGACATGCACATTTGCAGCAGAATGTCGATGACGTGTATTTGCAACTGGCAGTGTACATTTTGCACCTGCTGCTTCATTGAATGGATATCGGCATTGAAAACAAGGCCGGTGGCCCATTGCGCACACTGGAGCATTGGCACAAGTTGCATGTCCTTCAAATCCACGTTCTTGGGCTTGTACAGGATAGTAAAGGTCCCAGATACTGGACTTCTGCTGGTGCAGATGAGTGCTGCTCCACGAAAATCAACATACCAATATTGATGTTGTTGTAACAAAGAATATGGGGCCGTTGCGCAATCCAGATTGCCTTCTCCATGCACTGAGATACAAAGGCCGCAGCGAGGGAGGGATTCAATGGTCTGTCTTGATGCACCATTGCCCATAAAAAGAGGGTACAAGGGGCAGCGAAGTAGAGACTGCAGTTCGACCGCAGTTTCACAAGCTGTGTGATGAGAATTTGACAAGGCTTTACCGGAAAGCCATGCATAAGAGTGAAACAAATGAATTGATATTATACCTACCGTAGTACAATCCTTGGTAGTATTCTCTCTGTTCGCCCGCTCTGTTTGCGTGCAGTGAGTCAGTGCTAGTTCGTACTAGTACTGATGGGTAAGTGTGTAGCTTACAAGTCGAAGTGATGCTCAACGAAGAGATCAAATGTTGATGACGGCAGCTGAGGGACTTCGATTGGGTTGGTGACGCTGGAGCCCCCACCAAAATCCTCTGTACCCGCCTTGAACATATTGGCCAGAACCTGAGAGTGTCGGCACAAATTACACATGGAGAGCCTATACAGTGTATTTTCGACCTGCAGAACCATTCTCACAAGCTCAGTGATGGTATGCGTACAGACGGAAATTAATTATATACTCATACAAAAGACGTGTCAGTGGCATCCTGGATCGTTAACATATACTTGGGGATACTCTAGTTGCCTCACCGTTCAAGATCGTCTAGAAGGTTGGAGGCGATAGTATTCAAAGATGCGGGAGTACTCTAAGGAGACACTGCCAATTGTCAACAAACAAAAATTTACAAGTCACAAGGCCCGATGACGAATCACCGACAGTTTTGTTTGGTGTCCGTGACAAGGTGCAATATGAATGCTACAACACTAACATAGGTAGTACCATTTAATGTATCGGGAATCGCTTGAGGAAAATGGATGGCTTGCAAGTTGTTGGGATTCACACAGAAGATGAACCAGGACCGTGTCTCAGATAACATCTTGTTGAACAAGGTGTCGAGTGCAGCTCTCGATTTGCCAGCGATACATGGCATTAGTCCAGGGGAAGCGTTTGGTATGTCTTCCTTCTCCAGATCTTGTTTGGTGACAGCCCCATCCTTGTGGAGCATTGCCATCCGCTTGGCTATACACTTTCGACACGTGGACGGAGTGCGTATGGGCTTGGCTTGAAGGGCTGTTACGCAGAGAAGGTGGTATCTTTGCTCTTAGGATGCGCCTGTGTGGCAATGACTTTGCCGGAGAAAAGACCCTTGATGAAGGGATCGATTGATCGAGCTCCTTCTGCACCACCTGTCGCGTCGACCATAGAGCCGCAGAGAAGCGAAACGAAGTCGGGGTTCAAGGAATCAAGATTACACTCAAGCTCTTCTCAGAGGAATACGTTACGGGTCCTTTCAAGTAATTAACAGTGAATGTGGGTATCCCGAGCGATTGATCGCTCCAACCTTGAAGGACAGGTTGGTTGACTCCAGCGTTTGCCAAAGGCTTCCACCATCGTGTGGTCTGTCTTCTCTCATGCAATTAGCAAGCCTGATCATCCATGATGTAGATGAGGCCGCCTGGTTTGTTTTGGAGAAGATGAACGCACTCGGAATTGTCAAAGTACGGCACTGTAGGGACAAAGTGGAAGATACCCCTTGTCTGGCAGTCGTCGACATGCGACTCGAAGATACGCTTCTGGATAAAGCTCTGCAAATGCTCGTTGGCAAAGTTGATGCAGAATTGGTCAAGGGAGTTGGTGCGGCTTGCCATGTTTTGGGACCAGGAGGATAAAAGAACCTGATAAATGTGTCAAAGTCGCCACGACAGAGGCGCTGGCTAATGCGTTCATTCAACCAGGCAAAGAGAAGAGAGTAGAAAGCCTTGGCGAGGTCATCATGGTTGTCAAAAGCACCATCAGGGTCCAGAAAGACACGGTGCAAAGCTCCTTGTCAACGAGCTTGGTCCTGTATGCTAGGGTGCTTTCCAGAGCGGGTGGCTGTACACCAAGGAATTCGACCACAATGCCAAGAACATCCACGTTCCAAACGACTGTGGTCGACAGTGAACTCAATGTTACCGAGGTGAAGGATAGCTGCAACGAGCTGGCATGTCTGGGCAATGTGTTGCTTGAATAGCCCAATGAGCTTGAGGGTGGGGGAAGAAACCCATACGTGCTGTGGTTTGGCTCGACAAGGGTAGGAAAGGGGAGGGGGAGGGAGTCCATGCATGCCACGGTTTGGCTCGACAAGGGCAGGAAAAGCCTTGGGAGTGCACAGTTGCCAGCGACGTGAGCACCAGTGCTGGCGTGCTGGCAATTTAATATTCAGGTACTATGTCAAGAAAAAAAAAGGAACACACCTGGTGATGAGCAGTTGGTCTTGGGCTGTACAGCACATGTGGCAGTATTGGCGAGCTGAAAGATGTGGGGAGAGAGGGAGGAGTTGCTTCCATTGTGTCCTGGCCTGGTGGTCTTTGGCGTACTTTTGGAAAACAGAGTCGGCATTTGAGGAGACGTACTTGTGTGGGTTGATGGCGACGAGGGCAGAAGATCCAATGCTAGCATAGATGGTATCCAACATGAAATGTTTGCAAAGGTAAGTGATGATGACATCATCAAGAAAGATGGTGGGCTACAGCTTGGAGGTGAAAGGTAGCATGGAAAGGGATTCTCTCGCTACTGAAGCCATTCATCTCACCATAGCAATATGCTTTCCCACGAGCCATAACTCAACAAGGTCTACAAATCTATGATCTTTCCTGCCAACAATGGCAGATCCTCCACCTCCAACGTGATGCCACTGGGCACCCAGCAACAATCTCAAGAATATACCAACACGCGCTTCAAGTTTCAGTTCAGGAAGATGCCGATCCTCTCCAGCTCATTTTCCATTATGACATGATACTATCATTACATGGGTAATGCAAAAAAATCAATAAACATTTTCTACAGCCTCAACAAAGTAATGTATAGTCCTTGGTATGCTTATGCAGATTGGGAAGAGGGTAATACACCTCATAATATTTATGTTTGATTTTTATCTGCTCATATTCAGAGTACGGCAGACTTCCGATTTTTGACCTCCTTTTGCGCATCTAGTGCAAAATTCTGTCATGCCGGGTCACACAACGGCACATGTCGGAAGTCTAAACTTCAGTCTCAGAATGGCACATGTCTGAAATTTGAATGTGGTTGCAGTGCAGTCCGACACATTCAGCATTCTCTGCCGAGAAGGAGATTGAACTTTGTCACGTGCGGCCTCAAGCGTGATAATCTCTCTCCTCTCACAACCAAATATTTCATTCTACAACTTCATCCAGTGCGTATTCCACCCTAATACTTGATGGAGGAACCATTCACATACTCACTATTAATCACCAGATCTTACTTCGCCAGTTAATAAGCAGAATCTCTGGGATCTGGGGGTCATATGACCGGTGCAGATTGACATCCAGCAACATTTTGTTGGATTATGGATAGACTGAAAATGTGACTCCCCTCAAGCTTTTGTCCCTGCTTAGAGTACTTTGATAGCTATCTTGCATAATTTTTTCAGAACAGTAGGGAGATGAGAATGTATTTAAATTTCGTGTTTCAAAAGTTTTGCATTGCAAAGTTTGCATTACCCATGTAATGATAGTACCACTGGATACACACTTCAATCAGTATGAACTCCGCTTGAATTGCCCAACGAGTTACATAAGTATATCCCAGTCCCAGGCCATCCACACACCCGCATGTCAAGACGTGCGTGTCTCTTCTTACATAAGTAATCTGTTCGTTTCCCGCTCGGACACTGGACATGTTCGTGGATCGCTACATACCCGAGTCCAGGAGCGGATAGTGCCGCCGTGGCATGGACAGGGCTTAGTGCTCGAGCCGGACGTCGAACGGCATCGAGTCGTGTGTACGAGCCAGTTCAAGTCATCATGCTGCTATGAACAGGCTTTCTGTTCAGGCCAGCTATGATCCCTCTCTGGTATCAGTTGTCGAGAACCCGGACAGCCTCGCTGACCTCGATCTGGGCCCACAACGCACTGTTGCCGCTAATACGATAAGAGGGTGGTGATGTCATCCATTCAATTAATAAGTCATTTGACTACATGACCATTCGTCGTTAGAAACACAGTTAGTTTGCTGAAACCGTCAGGATTTCCAAACAATTGTAATCGTTAATCAGACGCTGTCGTGCGAGCCGTCGGGTGAGTAGGCCCGAATACTCGGATAGTCCTTCGCCTTGACTCGGACTTGTCCGCGATCGTCGACCCTCCCGGGCTGTTCGACCATCTCCACACCGTCTTTGCAGACGGGGTTGCCAAGAGGACATGCGTGACCCAGAGGCGTTCAGGGCCTTAGTAAAGTGTAAGATCTATGTGAAACAGGTGGTGGGCCGTTCGCTCCGCTCCCGCCAAACGGGAATAAGTTGCACTCCGCTATAATTTTTCTTCAGTCGACTGAACACTCAGAAATGGACCGATCAGAGTGGTCTTTCTCATTTCTCATCACACAAGATTATCACAGTTGACTCGGGGAGTTCTCGCGCTTCCCGGTGCCAATGGCATAGTCACGGCTAAACGCTATACCAGCAGGTGCGTACCGAAGGTGATTGGTTCGTAGGATTTTACGTTAAATGCACGCAAAGCTCAAGTGGGGCATTCAAGTTCAAGGGACGCCACAGGTTCTTATGCGCATTGCGATCGAAAACATGACCACCCGCTTCCCACCTATTTCGCCGCCTGTAGTAACAAGGGTGATAATGTCGTCGGCAAGGAGCGGAGTGGAAAACCATCGATAACGGATATGGAACCAGATCATGAGACGCTGCTGAATACCCTGATTTCATGATGAGAAAACGCTCGCAGAATCTGCAGTCTCAACTACGCATGGACTGTCAATGGAAATAAGGTGCGGGTCCTGTTTTAAAACTAGACTGTTTCTCTATTCATTTCCTTCACAAAACTTTCTATTTCATATGTAAAATTTCAGCAAGTTTACAGTAGTGAGTATATAAATAAAATTCTTCTGATAAATGTAACTTCATCAAGGTTTCATGTATGTGACAGGTCAGCCTTGGCAAACTCCCAACATGAGTTATGTTATTGGTGGAAGGTCGCCGCTTCATTCCTGGCTTCAGCAAACCTATGTCTTCGCCGTGGGGATGGCGATCGCGGCCATGACGTGGGGAGCCTGAGAGGAGGCACGCAGGGGACGGTGAGAGCGCTGGACATTTGGTCGTTAGCGTCAGTTTTACTGGAGGGAAATGAAAACACTATACACATCTTCGGATCTACTCTCGAGATCTCGCACGGGGTGTGAGGTACACTCAATAACGAGTGGGATTGTTTGGAAACAAGGTTTCAGCAAACCTACTGCCAGTGTGCCTCACTCTCTTAGAGCGGCGACAGTACGTTGTGGGCGTCAGCGAGGCTGTCCGGAATCTCGACATCAGATAGCCCAGCGGAGGGGATCATAGCTGGCCCGAACAGAAGCCCGTTCATAGAAGCACCATGATGATAACGTTATACAGGATCCATCACCCTTTGGTAACTTCGTCGGTCCAAACGCGGCCGAGGCTCAGAACGATTCGTTCACACGAATTGCCGTTTGGCGTCCAGCTCGAGCACCAAGCCCTGTCCATGCCACGGCGGCACCATCCGCTCCTGGACCCCATCCCCAAAGAAGACCTGGTCTGGTATGTAGCAGTCCATCAACCTACCCAGTCCAAGCACGAAACGAACAAATCAAGAAGAGACACGCACATCTTGACCTGCGCGTCTGTCATGCTCCGTCCCCGTTCTTAGCCTTCATGTCCTGTTCCCGTTGTGACCGCCACAAATAGACGATCACCCAATGACGTCGTCGGCCGCCCTCTAATCTAAAGAGTCCAGGACATAAACATATCACACACCTGGGTAAACGCATCCAACACTTGTTGTCATTGCATTGACCTCGAGCACGACCTCGAGCGCCACGAACCCCTCCATATCAAATTCGTCCAGCCCGGGCACCTCTCGCCCCCACTTTGGCTCGACCTCGGCTCTTGACATGGGACAAAACCCAACATATCACCCCTCGAGCACGACGACGACGACCGGCCCATGTACCATCCGCGTCTTCACCGCCCGATCACCCGCGGGGCTGTACTTGCCAAAGCGTATCCATGAAACCGATTGCTGCACGGGCGCGGGAAGCCGAGGATGCGCGACGACCCACTCGGACGTGCGATCCTGACGGCGCTCAAAGCGACCAACGACGGTGGGGACATGGCGTTGCTGGTGTTTGACAAGAGTTTGTTTCATAGGCCGTGCAATGGATAGAGGTCGTCGATCGAGAGCATCGCGACCAACGACGAATACGAGCAGCGAGCGGGGACGGGACGTGAGAAACGTCTTGCCGCTCCCTGGATGCCCACAAAGAGTGGAGGGGAATTGAACCGAGTGGGGAACCGCGCTCGATGGGCTTTTAGATCGTAGCGTACTTGGGAACTTGGATGATGCACAGGAGTCACGCAATGTCTATCGAGAGAGAGATTGTTTCAGCCACAAGGGACATTCATCAAATGCACATTATAATTGCGGTGAACTCGTACCAGTACCGCACAGTCACATCTACTGCCACCACAACCAGAGCATCATATTCGTAGACGGAAAAAAAGTCTCTTCATAGTGCCTGGCGTACGAGGACCTACTTGGAGCGAACCTTGCAACTGATATAAAAAGCTGTGTATCTGTATTTGATCATATGTCTGAGGACCCCGAGGTAAAAAAAAAAATGGGACCAAGTAGACATACCGTATTTGACACTGCATCGTGAACAGGAACAACAAACGAAATTACACCACCAAGATCACCCAGTAGACGGACGTCAAACATATCGGACGTTGTGCAAAGGAGCGCCACGATGACTGCGCGCGTCACGCTAAGCCTGCAAACAACGCGGTCAGGCCCTCGGAGGTATTGCGACACGAGGACGAAGTACCAAAACTGCCATTCAGGCAACCGCCTCAAGGCCTGAATCCCTCGTCTCGTTGCGAGGGAAGAGTAAGACCGCTGTCGGCGGCATCTCCTTCGATCTCACCTCCGAGAAAGTCGTCCTAGCTCGTGTTGCAGGAAGCCAGCATCAGATCAAGGAGGTGGATGACAAGGCCGTCTGCGGAACGGTCATTGGACTGAAACGAAATGACGGAGAGCACGTATAACATACTATTTTCAGCGTCTAGGCACCAGGTTAGCTAGCGTCTTTTGCGTAGAGGAAATTCTATACAAACCAATGTACCGCTGAATGAGGAGTGAATCTCGTGGCCCATTCGTGGAAGATGTTCGACGGCAGCCGCAATCGCAGCCCGCGAACTCGGCCTCGGGTGCCCGTGTTCGTGACCTAAGCAAATCGTTGGTGAGCCATGCATCCAAACAGAGGGTATGTACCGCAAGCACCTACCACTGGCAAACGACGCTGCCGATCCAAGAAAGCAAGCATACTCCCAAGGAAACCCTCCAGCACGTCCGACCCGTTATTCCAATGCGTGACGTGCGTGGCAAAGTTGAGCGACCATTCTAATTCGGTCAAGTCAAATGGCTGTCCCCATAATCGTCTAGAACCGCTCGGAAAACCAACCACCGTGACGCCGCCTGCGTCGGAATGTAGATAGCGCGAGCAAATTGGTGCACAAGCCGATGAGCCCTGGAAGCACCGCGAGTCAGAGTTGTTCCGATGAAATTTGATCACGTCCAACACGAGCACGAGTCGGACACGACCTGTTCGAGCCCCTCGTCCGTCCAGCTCCCCCACCCTTGTCAACATCCGTTCCACCCTACCGTGCGACATGCTCAAGCAACAAGAAGGCAAACGAAAACGTTGCGGCATCGAACGGCTTCCGCAGTCTGTCACAAGCACGCGAAGCACGATGGGTCCAACTAAGGGTGCTTCTGGGAGGCGACAACCGAGACAGATGGCGTCAGCCCATCGTCAGACCGGTGCGGGGTGAGAGTGCAGGCTTGGGTTTGAGGTGGAGAGTGCAGCACTGAATGACTGAAGTGACAGGTGCCCACACGGAGGGCGAGACGATGAATGACATCCCATCAGACCGACATCCACATCCTGGTTGCGGGTCGCTCATGCCTCATTTCTTTGCTCCTGTTCGACGGCACAAAGGGTGAACAGTGAGGAGTGTGAGTTGAACTCCGCCTGAACTACCTGGCGCCGAGTAGTAGATCCGGTGTTTCCCCTCCAGTCAACGACCAAATGTCCGCCTACGGTGCTCTCGCCAGGCCCGCGCGCCCCTCGCCTCTCAGTCTCCCCACCACAGTATGGTCACACCCGCGCGACCCCAACACGACGCTCACCCACTTCCACCTTGACTCATCCGCGATCGTCGACGCCCCCGGGCTGTTCGACCATCTCCACGCCGTCTTTGCAGACGAGGTCGACAAGGGGCTGACATATCCCCAAGAAGACATGCGTGATCCCAACGCATTCAGGGCCTATTTCTTGGCCGCGGACGTAGTGATCGCTCTCCGAGTCCTGGGCTCGGAGCGTGCAAGTGACTGCGTGAGCGAGCCCGAGTGGGAACGATGCGTGGTGCCGCGCGAGGTCAAGGTTGATCTCGAGGACGTGAGGGCAGGTCGGCCTTGGGACGAGTGTGTGGTCGGGTTTTACTATGTAGGTGCTCGTCCGTTTGCGCCTCCTGCTAGCTCAGGCTGGCTTGGCTTTTTGGATGCTTGCTCGTCCTGGTGCCGTCTATCGCAGCCTCTGTTGGCGACGGTCTGAGCACTCAGCACAAACGAACCTCTTCCTCGATCTGTCGTCGTCCATCGCTGATCACAGTTGCCCTTCTCCATCTAGGTGAAACCCAACTATCCAGGACGTTCTTCGCACGTGAGTCTTATCCCCTGTCGTGGCTCTACAACGACGCCATCCAAAGGGATCGTTTACGGTACTTGGCAGCATGTGCATACCGCCCCTGGACTATATAAACGTGGGGGCCGCCCTTATTAACATTGTAAGGCCCGCGCGGTACCCACTGTACCCACCTGCCTGAAAAGGAAGGTGGGCTGGCGAGTAGCCAATCAAACGAAGTAATTCGTCTTTGCTTTACCATACATGGGTGGGTAGGCCAAAACGGCCAATACCCACTCCCATCCCACGATTGATTTTGGTGTTTCATTCCCTTCGCCCGCGACCTCAACGGGCGTAAATGAAACGCACCCTCGCTTCCATCATGCAATGCCCGTACTGATCAGCCCACCTCGATTTCATTTCTAGATCTGCAATGCGGGCTTTGTCGTCCCGCCGACCCATCGAAACGGTGGTTATGGCCGTATCCTCGCGCGATCGTATCTGTACTACGCACCGCGGTTGGGGTACGAGGCGAGCGTGTTCAACTTGGTGTATGTAAACAACGCGGCGAGCGTTCGGTGAGTCTTGGGGTTTCTGGTGCCTCTCACACTCTCGTACTCTCCTCTCACTCTCTTTCTCTTGGATTTGGACTGACGCACCCTCCCAAGGCTCTGGGAGAGACTCGGTTTCATCAAGGCGGGTTTGATTCCTAGGGCGGGAAGACTTAAACGGACGGACGGGCCAGGGGAAGAATATGTCGATGCATGGGTGTTTTACAAGCGCTTCGACAACGGACAGGCTCAAGGGGACGTTTCCGTCTCATGAGAGGGCCCCTTGCTGTATCCCCGACTGCGAGGGTTACTGTCATCGTTCCTGTGGGCGTAGGGCGTCTGTAGATCATGTCAAGATGATGGCTACCCCAACCCCAGTAGGGCACAATAACGTATCGCGAGGTCACAAGCTGCATGCTGATTCTAGCTACGTCTCTCAGATACAGTATGTTAATGTACGATAAGGTACTATCGCTCCAATCAGTGGCTGGCACCTGGAATGGCGTACGCTATCCTCTCTATATTCCTGATTATCGCGCGGATCGGAGATGGCATGATCCTGATACGGAAGCAGATTAGGAATACAATGGGAGCAGCTGAGCGAGTACTGGGTCAGAGGTCGACAGAGTTGGAAGGTGCAACCTAAATCAGGCAGCCGCAAACAGTACTCGAAAAGCTGCTTCCTCACGAGGATCGACGGCCGCAGGGACGATAAGACATCACGGGCGAGGTAGGGCGCAAGTGATTTGCTTGGCCTGGCTAAAGTAGATCCCTTGGGGACCTTGGACTGTGGTCACGCCGCCCGTATGATCCTTCTGATACTTGATGATGATGATGGTGGTGGTGGTGGTGGTGGCTACTGGTGGGCGACGATGAGAGGTCAGCTGGGGCGAGGGTATGAACGCCGGGGACGCGATGAACGTGTTTGATCTTGCGCCGTAGCACGGAGCATCGCGGGACCGCAGCATGGCAGGGCGTACAGCGAATCAAAATCGAAGGTGTACGGCGCGCGTCTGGGGCTATCATGATGTGCCATCCACGGATATGTATACCTGTATACCTGTATCGCCCTCAGACCGGTCGCCCCTTGAACCCAGAGGAACATCAAGTACGATCAGGGTGGGCAGGGGAGCCCATGATCTGTTCGTGGCGTGGGGTGCGCACAGCGGAAAGCAAGGAAAGGCGAGGACGGGGGCGCGCCCCATGTGATGTCCACACTGGGACACTGGAACAATTTGCACGGATATGCGCGTGTGAGGCCACCGATCACCGTGCGCAGCGGGCCCGTTTTAGCGAGGGAACGAAAACAGGGTACAGTAGGGCTAGGGCCAGACCTGCCTTCGGGATCGGTACGCGTCTACATCATGACTGCTTGATGTGGTTCAGTTCGAGGTGTCCCGCGATCCGCTGTGCAAATCGTTCGTTTCGGGTGGCATGGGCAAGTTGAAACGTCGGGGGCGCAACACTGCGCACTTGTTTTGTCCTCCGATCCACAGAATGGGGGCACTACAAAAAGCTCGAGGCTGTTCAGCGAAAATTTACTGAAACGATGACGAAACCACTAGAACCTATGCCGACGACTGCGGGTCAGCAAGAGTGTCGAGATCAGCAAGTAAATTGGGAATAACTTACCCATCAACCTTGCCTCCATCTATCTTCATAGTTCGCAGGGGCGGTGTCTAGAATATGGAGTTGTCGTGGGACGGCTGTGAAAAAGCGGGCACTGAAGAGTGGACCGTTCGCATGCAATCAATGCCGCCATCATACATGTATCCTCGTATATGTCCCCCACAGGACGGCAACAAGATGGGATGATGCATGTCATTATTGTTGTCAATCGTCGTGAGGCAAGGGACGAGCGTATCCATGCTAACCATCACCGTCATACAACGATCAAACGCTAAATCCAACATTGAACTCCTGCAACAAACAATATGAATTGCCCAAACCAACCATGGCATATGTGCACACGCAGACCACAGATAGGGATCGCAAAGACTGTGACACAGCTCGGGATCAAACACGGAGGCAGAAACCCTTATCGAATCCCAACAAGCCGCTTGTGTGTGTTTGCGAAGCAATCCCAAGGGTGCTGTGGGCGACCCGAGGAAGAGTTGATTTGATATTGCCTCGAATGCTGTGATTCGGAAGCAAGCGTACCTCACTGCCAGTGAGTCACTCCCTTACGGACGCTCCAGAAAGTTGACCGCCCATTTCAACGTTGGCCGTTCGTAACGCTCCGTTCCATGACTCGTATGTACTGGCCGCGGGCCTCATGTACATGTACTGTACCACGTCAAGTGCCATTTATCCTTGCATAGATACAAGGTTCAGTACCTGGACACGAAATGGAGGTCGGAAGGAGATACTTAGGTACTTTGTATTTTGCAGACACAGCGAACCCTGGGAGATTGCCCATAATGGACGACCATGAGGCGGTCGCGTGTTTTCTCTTCGACGAATGGGAGCGCCTGATGTACAAAAGGCGGTGTTCATGATCGTGGCATTGACATGACATCAGGGGTGGGTGGATTTAACCTTTAACAATCAGCGAGAGATCACGGACAAGGAACGCTTTTTTGCTGTAGGAGCGCTGAGGCTCCACTGTAGATTAACGCTACGGGAGTAGAGCCATCCATACGATACTTGCCATCCTGTAGGTATCATAGTGATCGTGCTGTCTGTGGA
Organism: Boletus rubescentipes; assembly: GCA_038092775.1. Classification (NCBI taxonomy): domain Eukaryota; kingdom Fungi; phylum Basidiomycota; class Agaricomycetes; order Boletales; family Boletaceae; genus Boletus; species Boletus rubescentipes. The sequence continues at coordinate 34,001 of JBBPRA010000165.1, read as the reverse complement.
ACAAGACCACCAACAATGTTGCCTTGGGCGCCCGGTGGCATTGTGAAGTCGGGTCACCTTTGACACGGCGTTCGTTTCATCTCGTGCGTAATATGTTTTGGCCACGTACCACGCATCACATGGCTTTGAAAGAGCTCTGCGGACTTGACTAGCCAGCTACTTACCGGGATTCTGGAGGTCTGCCAGGTTGCAAACCGAGTCTCTGTCGTCGTCATACGCCAGTAAATGAAGACGCTGCCAGCGAGCCCTTATCGAACAACGCCAGCGAGTCGCTAAAAACCCCAAAAGGATGAGCGATAACTCCATCGAGGGTCCATCTTTTTTTTACAACATGAACACGCGCTGGCGACCAAATAAGGATGCTGCGCTTCCAAGGGTTGGCGGCGGAACGAAGTATGAATAAACGATCGTCCGCAAAGGGCAAGTTCCAACAGAAACGTCTGATCGAACACGTTCTAGCCGGATTTAGCACTCAGTTTGAGCCCTCCAAACGCGGCGTCTTTCCCTGGTCGGGTTTCAAAGCGCAAGGGTCGTTGCAGCGACAATGATGCCATCAGCATTGAGCACCGAGCCCTCTACGTTATAATTGTCGGTGCCGGGCTGTGTTGGTGTTACCTCAGAGACGATGCCAAACGGAGGGTCACAATCAGTTCGTCTGCCGTTCAACGTACCACGACTTGATGCGGCGGTTGACATTTGTGAGAAGGCGCTTATCCCCGCATGAACAACGTGCGATGTTTCACTCCATGACGAGCACAAGATTCAGAACACGCACTTGTTTCTTGATTGTATTCAGCAAAACTTGTTCTTTATGATGTACATATGCCTACGAAAAAAAGTTTGTATGCAGCTATTGACACAACATGATTCAGAATATGCGATGATGCCCAATGGGAGATGAAGCAGAGCTAGTAGTCCGTCGCCAACGACTCCATGTCGCCCACCCCAAGGCATGACCGGGGTAGGGTATAGATAGGTCCTTAAATATTCGGCGGGCGACAGGGGATAACTGTGTGCGTGGCGAGTATACAATAGTCGGGATCGTCTTCAAGACGACCGTTCTAGGCGAATAAAGTGAGCTACAATAGGGTTGAATTACCACACAGAAGGGGAAGCAACAGCGAACATCTTGCTTTTTGAGTGAACGACAGTTATAGCAACCGCCTTTGTGAGACCGGGCGACGACGACGCCGACACGATCTTGGCGGTGTAGTCTTCGATTCCGGGTGGGGTGGGTGGCGACGCCGACGACGCTGGGGATGTCGATGGTGTATATGACCCTGACGGCGTATCGGGGGTGGTGGGGGGAGTGATGTACGCTGTGGAAGGGTTGTGGGGAGGGAATGCTGACTTGGGTGGCGACGGATACCGTTGTCCATATGAAGGTGACGGACTTGTCGCTGATGGTGCCGCGAAGGGGTTGGCGGTGGGTGGCGGCGTCGACTTCTTTGTCGATGGGAGGATGTAGGTAGGGTAGGGACCGGCACCGACGAAATCCCTGCGTATCATCTCCTCGAATTCCCGGAGAGTGCTGGGATCGACGTTTAGTTCCCACTCGAGGTACTGACACATCTCCCGCTCCATCTGGTTGATCTCCCGCAACTGGAACATGCCCTGAGCGACGATGGACCACGACTTGTTGGAGTAGGTGTCGTCGCAAATGACCTTTGAGGCGAGCATGAACGCTGATATGAAAAGACGGTGACCCGACGACCCCCGAGCCGTCGGAAAACGCGCTTTGAGTCGCTGGAGCAGGACTAGTGCGGCAAAGGTGACAGACGAGTGGAGTTTCGTCCTGTGGAGCGCATACGCTATGAAATGAGGTAATTTGACCGTCGAGTTGGATGAGGATGGGGGATACTCGGGGCAAGCAAACAGGTGTGTGATGAAACGTGCGCATAACTTTGAAGTCTGCTCGTGACCGTAAAAGGGATCCTGCCTACTCGAGGTGGGCTGTGTCGAGGGAGGTTTGGCCGAGGGTGCCTGAGAACGGCCAGTTGAGAAATTTTAGAGCAGAGACGGGTAAAGTACTCACTGGGTACTGGACGCGGGGATGGGAGGCGTTGTGGGTAGACCTGAACGGCGAGGGATGACTAGCGAGTACAGGACCGTGCACGGCAGCCATTGACAAGTAGGGGTGGCGCTAGAGAAAGCAAGTGCGATAGAGGGCTAATAGTTCGGAAGCACTGCTGGGGAGAAGACGAGTGAGTATATAAATCGTAAAGTCCCTGAGAACAGAATCCGAACGCGGCACATTTCAGATCACCCAAAAAAAAAATTAAAAAAATGGCCACGTATTACATAATGAAAACGTGCCGAACCGCCCAGCCGAGCGAAGCCATGCAGCACGCCAATTTTTGTTGTTGGGACCTGGCCACCGCGCCGGCGCGGCACATCAATTGTGTATTATTGGCACCGCCAAAATAATCGGCTGCTCCGTGGAATGAAACAATGGAAAACTCACCGTGGGAACAACCCAAGTACGTCTCCGTGGTGCTGCCCAGCTGCGGCGTGCACGCTCGTCTTCGCTTGCTGCCTCGAGGACGGGGAGAAGGGAGCCTTGACAAATATCGTTATCCACCAGGCGTGGACGATCGGACACACGGCGGGCTCTCTGTGCTGGGATCGAGAGGGGCGATGTTCACTGCTTAGGTCAAGTGCTCAGCCCTTCACCCCCTTCTTTTATACTCGGCGCTGTAGGAACAAAGGCCCCCTTGAAGCTTGGCAGATGAGATGACAACAACCTCCGCTGAATGGAGGCAGTCTCTCTAAAATCGTCTCACAGAAGCCACTTCCGACCGGATGCGATCCGCGTCCCACAAAAATGCACCGCAATAGCCCCAAACCGGTTCGGTTCACCGCTTTTCTCGGCGTGCAACCAGCACCCGTCCCGAGCAAGCTACCCTTTCTCCTTCGTAATGATGCTCTAGCCCGTAATGGTTTTGGTTGTGCGACATGAGCGGATCGACGCTCGTGAATACATTCTCTCGATCATTCTAGTTCAGTTCCGGACAGCAGTAGTACCCCTATGCCGAGCTTTATAATTGTTTCCTTCAACCGATATCCCGACAACCCACGATACTGTGCGCCCTCCGATTTCAGGCGAGTAAGGGTGTGCCGGAACTTGTCCTCACTGCCATTTCATTTTCATGCATCTTGTTCAAGCCGAGGGTATTGCCCTCCCCGCCGTGGATGTCATTTCCGTTCGCATAAGTACTCAAGTGCGTTTATTTCGGCTAGCATTACAAAGCCTCCTCGCTGTCCACCTTGTCATATGCGATCCTTATGAATCAACGACATCAGCACTACATAAACTTGCCCGTACTTGCTCTCCCGTCTGCCAAACCGTCAATCAACTTAGCCCTCGGTCATTCACTGACTCAGTCCGTTCTGGGTCATCCTCTTTCATTCTACTTGCTTACTTATCTTGACGTCCCTCGCCATTTCTATCCACGCCTCGTGACTTCACACCCCACATGTGCGGAGAATCAGATCCATGATGGTTCATTTCAGACAGCTATCCTGCCTTCCCTCGCTTCTGCCTCGCATATCAAGGCAGGCGTGAGTTTCCTTTCAATCCGAATCTGATTTTACGTTCAGACACGGACTCGGGGCGTGTTGTGGGTGGCGTTTGTACGTGGTCGATAATCACTACATCATCCCACTCCCACTCCCATCCCATCGTTTGCAAGACAATACCCACCCATCCCGACTTTGAACAGGGCTGTCAATGTCATCACCCATCGGTTGTTGTAGATGGTAGGCTGAATCGTCCTTACGTCACACCTGACGGTAGCAGTCCCTCACCGACAGTTTGCCCTGTCTCCTGGGTTCCCTTCCGCGATCACCTGACCCAACCCTTTGATTGTTATCCAGTGGCGGGGCAGCCGGGTCCAGAGTCTGTCTGCTCCGCTCAATTAGCTCAATTCCAGATAAGAGCATTGATAGGGTCGAGTCTCCGGACATGGGAAGACCTCCGTCCCATTAAGGCGATGTTGGTACCCATGATGACGCCGTAAATCAATCATGGGTGAGAGGCTCGACATTAGACGTACGGGAAAACAAACAGAGAATCCGCACGTATTTGGCTGACTGTCCTCTCCGAGCTAAGATTCCATGACTTCGTGCGACGTTGCGGTGTCCCGGGCCTTCCTTTGTTCCTCTAATCTGATCTTTTGCTTACATCCTCCCAAAACCCAGCGATCAAACCCCGATGTTTAGCTTGATTGTGCGGTCATCCAATAGGGATCGCCGTGTGAGCAACGTTCCGCCATCCAACTCCGAATTGATACGGATGTCCGATATCTTCAACATTCGTTGGTCGCTATTCGTGCAGATGACGCCATTGCTCGGTGTTTCTCATTCATATTCATATCCAGCGCAAACTGCCAGCAGTGTCTGATGTAGGGAGGACAAATGGTGTCAAAGATAAGGCGCACTCATTAACGGTAAGCATGACAAGTCTCTTTCTCCGCACAGCCTTATGGTATGTATGAGCCTCGGAGAACTGGGAGAAGACCTTGTCACGGTGTCGCATGAAGTCATAGGTGTGTCAAGCGCGTCTTCATACACGGAGACAGCTTTCAGCATGAAATGATGGCAGGGTGTTGTCGAATGCGAACCAGATCAGTTTGGATGTACAATACCAGTGTGGACGACGACCCGAGCGGATTTCAAGCACCTATGCAGTTTCGCCGAGGGCGCGTCTTGCCAGAATTGACAGCAATAGCAACGTCAGACAGGAGCGCGGATTTGCGTACCAGTACTAGGGATGTTTTCGGTTTCCGCTTCACAAGACAGACGCCAGCCGATCGGTGGCGGTTGTCCCCCCGCTGTCCGTAATTAAGGCAACTTGCAAAGCTGCCAACCTGAACTGACAGGGCCTAGTTAGCGGATTAGGTGACGTTTCAACGACAAGGTCGCAACATACTGTAAATAGTGTCAACATGTGCGCACATGTGTGGATAGCTGGGCGTTGAAGCTTGTAATCGATTTAAATTGTACGCTATATCCAAACTCGCGACGCTGTTCAGCAAGTGTGCAGAGATTCTAGAGTCTGCTAATTGGGTCATGTTATAGAATCTTCACTCGGATACTGAGGCTTGACGACGGGTCATTGCTAACGTGTCAATTTGAACGTTGATTTCAAGGGTCGCACCTTAGACGTTACAACGTATCAAGTACGTTCGTTGGGTACGCGTCGGTCACTCATCGACATGACGACTCATTTGCCGGTGGTTCAGTTCTAAAAGCCCGCCGAACGAACTAGCGGCGTTGTGATGGCGCTCGCCGCCCGCGAGTCCTTTTTCGGGTATCTGTCAGTACACATTGCTGATTCAGTCTCCCACTTGAGCCTCACCCTGGGAAGGGTTTGACTGATCGAAAAACGTCCGCCCTTGACTCTCTAAACCATCCTATTTCAAGTATTGTGGCTCCTTGCTAGAACTTAGGCTGTCTGCATTGACGTTTGCGCGTCGTAGGTATGCGCCACCGTGACACTCGCGGTCGCTCAGTCGCCCCATAAGTATTGCCATGGTCCAGGTCGTCTCAATTGACGGCTGACACGTACCTGACCGTGGCGCGCTTGCATAACGTTGCAACTCAAGGTCCCTTGTCGTCTGCTGGTTCGTTTCATCCTCATACCTCACCGTCCCTTCCGAACCAATAAAGTAACATTTCCTCCCTGACAGAATCAAGTCAGCCTTTTTTAAATGAAGCCGTCCAAGGGTCTGCTGCACTTCCCTCCGCCGATAACGACCGAAGCTACACAGGTTCGACTCTTCTTAGGGCCTTGCTTCGCCGCACTAACATCCAGCCTTTCCTTTCCAGAGAGTATGACTCGCCGTTCTTCATATTCATCATCTTCGATTGTGGTCAGTTGGCGTATCGTCTATCGGTACGTTTGGCTCGCGTCATGTCTAGTGTTCACCGAGATGAGTCCGTGACGCACTGATCGGCACAGCACGGCTGAACTTTGACATGGGCGTCCCCTTGCACTACTTGCTTCCGATGATCGTATCGTATCATCAAGAGCGAAGAATGAACGTCAACAATGAACACCAGGCTCTGTAGTCTCTTCCGCCTTGGATGGATCTGTCAAACAAGCCGGCATTCCATGACAACGAAAAAAGCTCGCTGGCGCGTTCCGCTTTGTACGGAGCGGTGAGTATAGGTCTTCTTGGCCATCTCCATACCTCAGATCACAAGCTGGATGGCGTTCCTGGAACATGCCACGTCAAGCTGAGCGCGCGGGGTACATAGGGTATTGGAAAGAAGACCGTCGATGTCGCGTTGACTGTGGTCCAACCGTCATCCTGCATTCATTTAGTGTTATAGCATGCTCGATATAATGTGAACTTATACCGATGGTCGCTATACATGCTCCTTCCGCCGGGACCTCTTACCGTCACTGCGCAACACTGCCAGTGCACTTCGGCCCGCGATGACACTCTCGTTTTCCACGGATCATATCCAGGAACGTTTCTCCCCACTGAAACGCACCTGTGGCAGCCTCCCCTTGACTGCCATTCCTTTGCTCTGAAGGCTCGTATGGGACCGTTTTTCATATCGTGGCTGGCCTCCATGTAGATAAGTAGATGGCTGCAACGTTTTTCGGATTCACTGCCTTCGTTCTCACCATGGCAGTTGATTGCGGTCCGATCCAGCTTACTGTAATCGCGGAGAAGAGGTTCCAGCGGCCGGTCGGGTGCCGCCAATGTGCTGATTCCGCGGAGGCAGACGGGCGCTGGGCGCTGTTCGAGGTCAAAACTGACTCTGTTATCTTATCATTCTTCGTTTCTCGACATGTCCGCGCCGTTCAAGCACCGTTCTTGTGTTATCATCACTCAACATACGCGGACCAAAATGCGCTGGTTCACTCGCTCCACTTGGCTTCATACTAGGCAGAGTGAAAAACACGTGGTGGAAAGTTCACCTTGGAAGAGGCGTCAATTCACCTTGTACGCTCTAGACCCTTTTGCACTGACATTGGCATTTCAACACCAGCGAACGATATCGCCCGTGCAGAATATGTACTGTACGAGTGACTTGTATCCTGTTCCTGCGTGTGGCACACGTGCGGCGTTACAAAAAAGTGGCACGCCTCGAGGCAGTAAGGTTTGATGGCTGGGGCGCAAACGTGGAAACGTGGCCAGGTCACGAGGGAGGGAAGCGATGGCAGATACAGTCAAGTATGTACTTGGGGTGCAATTTTTTTCTTCTTTTCTATGGCATGCCAATAGTTATCACGACAATCTGATTATATTTCGGCCACGTTCTGGGGTAGGAGCCCAAACGGTGCCGCTGGAAGAGAGGCCTCGTGCCTCTGTCATGCATTCAATCTTGTAGGGGGCAAAGAGCGGGACCAGGCGTTCTGAATCGTTGGTGCAATACGACTGCCCGAAGGTGATTGATCCGTCCTCCTGACTCACCTGGTTCATGGGAGAGGGAACACGGGAAGCAGACTTGACATTCAGGACCTTGCCTTGTTCGACTCACCCATCGGACGAAAAGGCCGCGCGGAAATCGTCCGCACAGGGTCCAAAGCGATTATGCACATGTTAATATAGCGAGATATAGATACTAGATGAATTTTGAGAACCACGCCGTCACGATGTGACAGCGACCGGAGAATGGAAAATTGTGGTCCTATCGACAAGGTTGGGTTGCGTGATCACCCCTAGTATATACGAGGTCGTCCTGTCCCGTCCCCTCGGCGCATCGATTGCATGTGATCCTCACGGAAGTAAGGTCTTTGAGGTGATGTGATGGAATGGAAGGGCACGCGCGGAGGGCACACTAGTAACTACATCGCTTTAAGCACGACAGTCCTAGACATGGTATCCCAGCTGGTGTGAGCCGCATCAACTGGATATTTTGTCTACCGCCACGGAGGTCGTAGTTCAGAGTTGGATCTTCCCACACCTGCTGAAACAAATGAAGCGATCTCTGGCGTTTCTTACCCACGCGCATACTAGTTTCCTTGCCAGCTGTCTCATTCTTCGATGCACACGACAGATCATGAGTTTTCTGTGACCAAGCACGGTTCTCGGCGGCCGTTTGCATCTCCATTTCTCTCGCCTTCTTCCCCGAGGCGCACCAGTTCGTGCGACTTGAAGAAATGTCCAAGCCAGCATCACGCTTTCCCTAAAGTCCAATTGACACGTCGTCTTTCCGCGAGAAGAACGACAGGAAAGTTCTTCAACCGAGACGGTCAAAGAAAAAGCCTATCTCCGATCACGCGTCCAAGTTCTCGCCTTTTTTCACACCACAGTGAACGACCACTCTTGGTGGGTATGGGCGTACGCGGGTTGGTGTCAACCTATGTTCAGCGGTCGTGTTTCCCTTGTCGTTTTCGTGCCACCGATTCGATCATGAAGATGTACTGGAATAGGCAGCTTCCTTGCTGTCTTCTCTCTTCCGCAGCACAGGTTGCCAGAGCAGCACTTCCTGACTCGGCGTCCTTCATTCAATGTGGCGTGGAAGCAGGGGTGCTTCTACTCCTGTCGAGTGCAGCTACTCAGCAACTAAGTGACTCCCTTTCTGTGTTGGAGTCTCGCGGGTCACCGTGATAACGGCAGTCGCGATAGGATCGCGGTGTTTGTAGATTTTAAATTTGGATGGCACTGATGTCGCTCAAGGCTGCTCACCAGTGCCTTGAAGGCTTGTCTGTCCTCTTAGTGGAGCTAATCTCACTCTTTCTGTGAGAACCTTGTTTTGCTCAGTCTCGTTTTGCCTTCGCAGGGCTGTGTACCATGCCTAGCGTAATGCTGGAGGACAGAGGGTCTAGCCTAGGTAAGTAAACATGCTTCCTGCGCACCAAATCAAGAACCTTGAATCACGATCAATGCAGTGCTTCAGATCAGAATACATTACTGATGCATGACTCCATTTCCTTCGAGCCAGCTCGCGCTGGGGAAGGACACTTGAATAGTCTCCATCGCGAAGCAGCATTGACTCCCCGGACGGAACAAATGCTCCATGGAAGGTGATCGAGAGATCATTAAGGCCCCACAGTGCGAGGTTGCTGATGGTATTGTCTCGCCGTTGTATGCAGGATTAGATCGTCTTCCTTTCGCTACAGGACGGTTGCGTCGGCATATTTTTTTGGGACGCAAGGGACGGATCGACGGGCGTTCTGGAACGTCGTCGCAGCGTTGTCTAGACTCGCCCCACTCTTTACAGTCCTTTCATCGGCGTTTCGGAAACGCATCCGTGTATGAATTCAACGAGGACTCGCGGCGTGGTTTCGTTCAGGGACGTGACTGAAGAGAACCACCTGTCTGCGGCAGCCTTGCGTTATGGGCAGTGCTAATGGATCAGCTCTTGGATTCGGTGAGTTGTAGTTTGGTTTTCTAGCTGAATGTAGGCCAACCTTTTGATTTAGCATTCGAGTGCCCGAGAAAGTTGCTTTGCGTGATGCATGCTAGATGCGCCACCTTGTGCCAACTTCGCGCGGCACAGGTCACTTTGGGACCGATGATGACAGTCAAGTGCAGGATCAGTAACAGGTAGAGGCATGGGTTATTTGAGGTGTGTGCTGCATTCATTCGCCCTTCCCTTGGTTTCTGGAATGCCTGTATATGATAGATTCCGTTATCGTTCTATTTGACTTGTAGGTCACGGTTTCTTCCTGGAAGACATACTTGCATTAATGTCCGGGTCTCTGCGTAGCTCTGCTAGGGTGCACGTCCATTAACTATCAACATTGTCATGAAATATTTCTTCAACAAGAGCAACGGAATAGAATGCGCGCATACAACTCCCTATTGCCGCCACTGTGATTGAATTGAACCAGAAGGGTGTTGTCGATTCGATTTCCATGTCACCATATATCCGAGCCGCATCTCCTGCAATGACCCACGTCGAAACCGGTTTATCTTTCCCCTCACCAAAACGCCGAAGGGCCTGAAGTGAAATGACTAACTTGGTTGAATGCTTCCCCGACCAAGTAGCGCCGAGGAGCTACCAACTCCAAGTGGGAAAACATATGGTAGTTAGTCAGATACCCAGGGGGTTATGTAATTCCGGGATCGCAGTGATGATCACCAGTGTGGCGCGTGTTTTATTCATGGAGTGGTTGCATGCATGCAGACTGACACTAGTTGCGGCGCACTAGCACCAGGGCGTTCGGGCTCATCGGTCCAGCTGGCATAAAAGGAAATTTTGTCAACCTGCGCCAACAACCGCAATGATGAGCGGTGAGGCGGGTGGGGAGCTTTGCAATCATCATGCCTTTCTCGTATGTGCGGTGGGCATCCTCCCACTTGGTCTGCCTTTGGGAATTTAGTACTGGTGGCGATGCCCATTCATGAAATGACGCACAGGAGTGAGTAAGCACGCGCAGCAAAGGTCGGAGGTTTTTCTGAGCCGTTTTAGTTCCCAGTCCTCGATCGAGTGCGCATGCTTACGTGCGTCTGCACGGCGCCGGATCTTGAGGGGTTGGTCGATTCCTCTTACGGGGTTAACGTCCATCAAGTAAGTACAGTCCGATTCCATGCCCAGGCTGTTCGCTGCGGATGCGATGACATAAGGGGGTGGATGTGAGACACTATCGAACATGAGGAGATGCATTGTGCGTGTCGTGTGCGACTTATCAAACTCCACAGAGTAAATCGAACTCACTTAATGGTCAGCCAGTGCTGCTGATCTGGGTATTCAAAACTGACATACGTTGGGTAGTAATCATGTATTGGCATCACGTGTTACGATGATATGACAAGCACGGCCGCACGGCTCTATACAAGGAAATCGGGGAGAGTCACGAACGAGCCCTCTTTCTCTGGCTTTCACCATTGGTATTGGCAGCTCCATCCGATTCACCATCGACACTGTCCTCCCTTGTTCTCTTGGAGCTTCCGCTTCTGCTGCTTTCAGGGGTAGTCTGCAAGCTTTCGAAAACTTCATCGTCGCTTTCCGATCTACGAACAGATTAGTTCCAAGGTTCAATCCCTCGACAGCGTACGTACGCAAACGCCGAGAACGGCAACGGTTTGAGACCATGCTTTCTGTACAACTCGTTGGTTTCTCTCCACTTCTTTTCGTTTTCTGCTTTGCGTACCGCCCGTAGCCATTCCATCCGAAGCTTGCGGTCTTGTTTCGGCATCCTTGCCGTCCCGTCCCAAAGTTCTCGCTTTTGCTTCATCTTACCCAACAAGAACGTCTCAAGATATTCGCGCGTGACGACCATCTCGCGTGCGTCTGGCATCGCTCTCTCGAGTAGGGTCTCTGCACGTTTGAGGAGGCATCGATTTTCGGCGATGCGCGTTTCCAAGGATGGGATGGTATCGACGAGGGTGGTGAATTGGCGAAGGGCGTCGACGACCATGTAGTGGGTCGGAGCACCTTTGGGGTAGTCAATGTCATCCTCAAAATCGTCGGCCTCGTCCTCTTCGTCGGCTTGCCAGCCGGGGTTTGAAGCCGCGGGTGGCGCAGCGCCGTTACAGGTGTCTTCGTCGTGGCCTTGGTGTGGTGGTTCCGAGGGCGGAGCGGGAGATAGTCCTCCGGAGAGGGAAACGAGATGGCCTAATAGCACTTCGGATACAGCGAACTCGGTGTGAGGCGTGGAGGCACCTTCGGGGCTCGTGTTGGATGGACCGGCCACGGGTTCATCTAACCAGCACAACAAGAGGGGTGGGTATGACGTTGGGGTGTACAACCAATCATTTACCTTCGGGATAAAGAAGTTGCTCCAGAGCTTCCGAGGAGCTGGAAGGAGAGGGAGAAGTCGCCTTGGCGACTGATTTACCTTTACCTAGCGGGAACAACCAAACGGTGAGCGACAGTCGTGAACATAGGGACTGATGATATACCTTTTGAATCAATATAATCTGTGGAATCTCCTGGCATCAGTGAGAGTGAGGATAGACCTTTGCGGGATATCTTTAGTACGATTCGTTCCGGAGGTGCCGACGAGACGGATGGGTTGTTGGCATCTCTGAGGTCCAATTTGGTGAGTACGTGGCTGGTGTGTAAGAGTGTGGGGACGCGTACTCGGATACTGGTACGCCTCTGGGATGCTTCCACATCAATCTGCGGATGATCTCTTCAGTCTTGCCGACAGCGCGGACGACTTCTCGCTGAGACACGGCCATTAGTGTCGGCGAGATCTAGTTGGAACGAGGGTACATACCTTGGCAAGGGACTGAAGTTGGGTGCGAGTGAGCTCGCGAAGTTTTGGACTATCCATTGTCAGTGTCATTTCGTGGAGGAATCGATGTCGATGTCGATGGAAGAGTTGAGTAGGAGCTCTCCGAATTGGTGGTCTAGTATTTCTACCGCTTTCGTCCGCGCTTGTCTTGTGTCGAGCTTTGACTACACCTAGTGTGGAGCCTAACAATGCAAATCAAATCTCAAACAAGGCAATCGCCGATTATGTTATTGTCGGTCACACCCACCTGTATTGTTTGAAATAATTTGCGTTCCACCTCGTCCACATCAGCGAGCGAATATTTCAGACTATCGAACACTGCGCTTGGACATCAACGCATACGACATGGTGAACCTCCGATCCAAATCCAAGGCGACTGTCCAGGGAACGAACCTGAGTGAAGCAGCCCTTCGAAACCTCCCTCGTGCCGAGCTTCAAAAAGTCGCCAAGGTATGCGTTGCATATCTCGTACCAAGATTTCGCGCTGACGACGTACAGGCCCACAAAGTGAAAGCGAACACGAAGAGCGAATTAATTATCCGACAGTTGTCGAGCCTCCAGATACCTAAGAAAACAAGGTAAGCGAGGAGAGCTGAACGCCATAGAACGACATGTTGATATCACCTACGTAGACCCGTTAATGATGATCCTGAGGAGGGTTCATCACAAAAGAGATTTAGAATCAAAGGTGAGAATTAATGCCCTGGGTTTTACTCCGGCATCTGACGCCCGATTATATAGGTCCCCAGCTGCCAGAGGTTGGGCCATCAGCTCCTCAATCGACACCACCAGTGCAGCAAGCACCCACCGTGGTCTCGTACGACAAAGATCTTTTCAGCGGCACCGAATCTGAGATGACTGAAGAAGAACAACTCGATTTCGCTACACCCATCTCCACGCGCTCGGAGACCCCTCCTCCTGCAAACGTCAATGACCTTACGCGCTGTGTCAAGATCATGCGAGAAATTTCTGCACAGGATGTCGCCATTTTGGATGAAGTGACGGGTGTGCGCGAAACCGCTGCAAAGCTTCGCAAAAGGGCAAGGGACGTTCGGGGGCTTGTGAAGGCAGAAAACGGACGGAGAGAGCGGATGGAAGCCTACTTTCGGTATTGGCAAGAGATCGAACCGACGTGGGACAGAGAATGGTTTTGTGGAGAGAATGATGTGGCGGATCATCAATAAGTTGCACCCATAGCCAAAGGTTCAAGTCTGTTCATCAGACAGCACCCCCAATTTCTAATGATACCGTTTGAGAATAGTAGGACTATCGCAGCCCCTCCGTAGACCTGCCATGTTCAGTTCAAAGTTGACTTGGACTAATTTAACATACTCGGACCAGTCGTCGTCGTATTGACAATGTGATAGTCTTGTTAAAAGTGGTCTGACCCGTACCGCAATAATAATAATAAATTTGACAAGTACTTTGCATATTAGTCATCCTCGCTCCCGCGTCCTGCCACTGTTGATTCGCTCCTTCTTGCTAATCACCGTCGTCGACCTCTGCCGTTCGTTTTCCACCAAAAATGCCTTTCGGCCTTACCATTGGGACTGAGCGCGCTAATTCTCTCCAAGTGCGTACAAGTTACCTTTTTCTCTCATTTTTCAACTGACTTGGCGCTTTTTTCATAGAATGCGATACAGGACGAACTCATCAAGCGGGGTTTCAGTCCCGATGCTGGTCAGTCCTCCAGAACCACTTCAATGCACTTGAACGCTCATCCAGAAGGTTATACAGACCCAGTCATGGCAGAGTATATCACTATCATGATTATAAATAACAAGACTGCTGGTACGTCCTGGTCTCGGGCATTCGGCATTGGTCCTGACGTCGATTGCCAATACAGCTCAAATAACGTCTGAACTCGAAGATTGTGAGTATTATACGTCTTTCCGGACCTTTCACACCCGGCTGACCAGCTCTCGCTTGTTGTAGTAATTGGGGCTGACTTTGGTTCGTGTGACCTTCCTCGCAGCTCCCTATGTCTGTATAATTCGTGTCATTACTGACGGTTTTTCAGATCCCACTTTCACGGATTGGTTATTTGTTGAAGCAGCTAAAGGTGCTCCAGAGTCAGAAATACCACTAACGTCGTCGTCCACTTCCCCTACCCCCGCATCAGCGACCACGACCACGTCGAAACCCCAAGCCACATCTGAAATCCCCGTTCATTCACCACCTTCGCCAACTGATCATCGACGACCACTCAACCCTCGTGCCGGAGCGCCAGGTGGTGCCCCACTCTATCAACAGGCGCTCTCCTCGACGCTTGGTCACGGGCAGAAACGAACTGCATCTGTGCGGTCACCCTCACCTACCGGGCATGGCCCATCGAAAACGCGTCGTATGGACGTACCAACTGGCCCTCGTGCGATGCAAAGCGGTAGTTCAAGAGGTGAAGCTGGTCCGGGTGCAAGTGGAAGGAGTCTATTGGACCGTGTAGGCGGGCGAAACGGTGTGCAACCACCATACGCGCGTGGAGACGAAATACAAGCTCGCATCGATGCTGTTACGAATGGTGGTATCCCCCCTGGTGGAGCAACGCCTGACCCAGGCATGATGATGGGTTTCCAAAACGGTGCCGGGTTGGATATGACCGCGGCTAATGTGAATGCAAACACAATGATGTTGCAGGAGATGATGATGAACCAAATGGCGCTCATGGCTCAAATGGCCACCTCGATGGGAATGCTCAACCCCGCCACAGGACAGATGATGAACGGCGGTTTTCCAGGGATGCAACAGGGAGACGTGGCTATGTATCAAGGAGGCGGCGCGTTCGGTCAAGGACAGGCACCCGCACAGGCCGTGAATGGACGAGGAAGGGGTGGTGGACGTGGAGGAAGGGGCCGTGGTGGAGGACTAGGAAGAGGTGGATTTGTTGGAGCATCACCCGTACCATCCTCCGAATCGCCCACTCCCACTCAGACACAACTGCAGCCCCAACCTCCATCTGAGACCAATGGAAGTCAACCCATCGAGCCTTCCGTGCCTATCGTCGCTCCAGCACCAATCTCTGCCTCTGTACAACAGCCACCCCCCGTTCAACAGCAACGGATACCCTATGCGCCCCCGGAACGTCCTCAATCTCCGACATTGTGCAAGTTTGGCACCAAGTGTACGAACTCGCAGTGTAGGTACTCCCATCCTTCGCCAGTTGCCACGGCCGAGAGTGGTGTGGTACTGAGTACGGATGCATGTGAGAAGGGCAAAGATTGTAAAGATAAGGATTGTATTAAATCACATGTTAGTCCGGCCGTCAATGCGCCAGGTAGGCGACAACATTTATTCTCGTTTGGTTCCTCTGCTTACTCAGTCCCCGTAGGCTCTGAAACTCAAAAACCACCCTCGATACATCCCCATCCCCATACTGCGCCAGCTTACTCCGGCACACCTTCCAATCCCATCTCCTGCCGCTTCGGCGCCTCCTGCACCCGCCCCAACTGCACATATTCACACCCCCCACGTCCGGCCAACACTCATTTTAACCAACAATGTCGTTTTGGTGCTGCATGCACTCGTGCTGGATGTCCTTTCCAACACCCCGAGGGCCGCGTTTTGCCGACATCGTTCCACCGCGGCTTATCTACCAATGGGCCGCTAGTAAACGTGCCAAACCCTGAGACGGGTAGCATGGGTGGAAGCGTGCATCGAAGTATGACATTTAATATCCCAAATAAGGCCGCGGGTGCTACAGATGATGTCAAGGAGAAACTGGAAAGGCAAATGAAGGAACTAGAGGCTACGAAGAAGGCTGTTCAGGACGCAGAAGCGGCAGCAGCAGCTGGGAAAAAGAATGACACGAAATCCGTCGTTCCTATCGCTGCTTGAGCGGTGCACGACCTTATCCGCGTTTCCGTTTCTCGTCGCCGCTCTGCTGCCATCCAACATTCGGGCTAGACGCAACGCAAGTATTTTATGCGGACAGAAAAATCTCTGTTACCTTGTCTCATTTTTTCTGTTTGTTATCGTTTCTATTTTTCATTGCCCTTCAGTTAATAGTACAAATGGGATATTGTCCCTATCCCTACTCGCATATTGAGAACGTCTGACATGTGTATGTAGTATCTAACGCATCCTCGTCGACTGCATAGTTGCATGTCTTTTCTTTCCTTCCCTACGTACCTGCCGTAGTTGTACTAGAACGGGGGCGGAGAAGTGAAGACGAAAGAGCGGAATGCCATGTTGCTTTGGGGGACGCCGTCGAAAGGAGACGGACGTCTCTTACTTGCTCCTCTTGTCTCTTCTCCCGCGCGCTCGACGTTGTAAGCTGATTCTATGGGGGCAACCCCATGAATGAATGGACCATTTAGTACTCTTCAGAGTCGCTCGGTATGACAACATTAGCTCCAAGTCGTCCTTGATCCAAGTCGGTCTTTCCGGATTGACTATAATATAGAAGATGAGCACCCCGAGACCCAGTATTTCGCCCGTGATTCAGATATTTTCCAGCCTGGTCATCACCGTAAATAAGGGCCTGGGCGTGGCGCTTCAAGCCAACGGTTCCAAAAGCCATTTAAATCCCTCAATTGTGTTCGTGTCATTGTTGTTTCGGGAACTACGCCTCTTCATTCACGTCATAATGTTCGGTTTCGCGGCCAATTGGCTCACCCAGGTCACACAACGCAACGGGCAATCTTTAGACTGGGTCTAAAGGAATCCTGATCAGATCACGCCCCTAGCGAATTGCCTAATCCGGTGAGCCGGTTGGATGCGTCGTGACAGCACACTGTGGACTTGTTCCACCACAGCTTATTGACGGTCAGTGTAAACGAGCAGGCGCACATCCACATCGTGTTCATTGGTATAAAACTGAGCTCGCTCAGCTGACGGTAAGACCCAACTTTGCCAGCTGCCACTCAAAAATTCCGCGTAATCGTACGTTTGATTCTTCATTCCATCGTCATGTGCTAACTTTCAAACTACAACTCCAGCGCAACTTGGAATTTCTCAAAGTTCGCGATCAAGCAAACGTTATTGTTCCTGTCCGCAACGAGTCTAATTCCTCTCCCATGAAACAGTCAGCCTCCAATCGTCAGCCAGGCCAAACGAGCACGCGCACCATTGTGGATACAGCAATTAACCATGAGCTTGCAAAGGCACGGTACCTCATGGATGATCTCGCAGACCATGTATTCGGTCACATCGTGTCGACGGAGTTGTCGAGGGATATTCTGTACCAATTCATCGACAAAAAGATTGTCACGGTCTTCGAAGGGAGGGACGCCCTCGATCCAGATTCCGAGGGTTCTCAGCACGCCGTCGAGCAAGTGTTTGAGGACGCCGATATGCATGACTGCATCCGGCTAGATACCGAGAGAGACAGTGGAGAGCCAGGGTCATCCTCCACGGGTACCAAAGGCAAAGGGAAACAGAAGAGTTCAAAGGGAAGGGGGAAACAGAAACAGAAGGCATACTCATTCAAGTGGAACGATTTCCCTGCGGAGCCCATCGACGAAGACAAACTGGTTGATTTCCTCAATGAGGTCACCGATCGTGCATTCGATTTCGCGCGGTCCAAGCCCGCCAACGTGATCCCAGGGCTGAGAAATCGATTCACGACACGCACAGACAAAAATCACGCTATGCCACTATCGTATGAACTGGACGGCGAAGACATGCGACCCGATTTTCTTTTGTTGCCAATCCAAGCATTCTCAAACGACTTCAAAACTGTCGATCCAAGATATATCAATTTTACTGCCTCGCGCCTGGTAGGCGAGGCGAAGAACAAGGATCTCGCTAAAGGCGTCGATCAGGTGCAGCGGTACGCTCGGGGCTTGAAACGCGCTCAACCGTGGGTTCACTATGTACTCGCGATGACAATTACAAAGGACAAGGCAGTCTTTATGCGTGGAGAGGGAAGCGGCACGGAACGTCTTGAGCTGATACTCTCGGATGGTCGTGGGTGTATCGAGTTCATCAGGATCTTGCTTGGTCTCGCATTAGTGGAAGATGTCGATTTGGGCCAAAACCCGGACGTCGAGCTCAAAAGCGAAACACGAACTTGCCGAGTCAATAACGTTAACCAGCCCTCCGATACATCGAATACACCATCCTCAGGAACCGTCGCTCGGGCAACAGGGGCAACTAATACGGAATCAGTCGCGATCTCGCCTTCCCGTGCTGCTATCTCCAAGGCTGCATTAGATGCTTTTCCGATCTCTGCCCGCACACGCAGTGGTTCCGCTGCATCCAAGGCCCTTGCTACTTCTTCCAACAGTCGCGGTCTCTCCAACGCGCTCTCTAGCTCTTCCTGCATTCGCAATGTTTCGTCTGCTTGCCCCCAGCCTCCCGTTTCCGTCTCTTCCACCTCTTCGAAGAGAGTTTACTCCGAGATCGGTGACGATAGTAATCAGGAAAAACGGAAAAAGAAAAAGTGCAAGGTTACTGAACCAGTCGTCAAGCAAGAAGAGCGGGTGGTCTTTTTCCCGCTACGCGTCTACCAGCATACCTGTCTGGGGATATTGTTTACGTCTAGCTCAATTCGCGGACGAGGAACGACGGTATTCTGTGTGCTTGATATCAGTGATGAGACAATCAGGCTCGCTTTGAAGATGTCATGGCAGGATCTCGAACGGGTACCGGGCCAGGTTGCAGTGATGAAAATACTGAAGGACAACCCGCATCCTAATGTGATCGTGCCGCTCGAGTATGTTGTCTTGTCTTATATGCATACAGAGAACAGTGAATTGACACATTTTCAGGACATTCGACGCGGTCAGGCAGGGCCAAGCATGCACGACCCTCGGCGCTATCAGAGGTTTTCTCGACGAACAGATGGATCGTGTCCCAATTGAAAACCGGGTGCTCAACATTTCTGTCTCCGAGCTGAAGAGACCGGTGAAATATTTCTGGGGTGTGCATGATTTTGTGCGAGGGTTACGTGGGGCACTATTAGGTGTGCCACTCTCTCGCTCTCGTCACCACTGAGTTTTAAGCTGCTACGATTTCATGAAAGGGCACCAATTTCTTACGAGCATAGGGATCCTGCACCGGGATATCAGTGAGAATAATATCGTCCTAGGTCTCTATCCTTGGGAAGAGCGAGGATATTTGATCGACTTCGACATGGCCATACTGCAAGATGGCGAGGAACCCACACAAGTCTCATCGACCGAATCCACCAACCGAGTTCCTCCCGTCGAGCGGTACTCTACCATTCCCAAGCCCTCCCAGGCGGATGAGACGAAGCACCTCAAAGGGCTCCGAACGGTGGGCATATTTATAAAACTTGCGATGCACCTGCCTTATATCGCCTCCAGGGCACTTTCCCTTACATTTCTTGCAATGTCCTCCGGGGGGGAAGACACACACATTTTGATGACGTGGAGTCATTCCTTTACATTCTTTTGTTGTTCTTTTTCTCCTATGCAGGTCCCCTTCCCAAGAAAGACCTTGAGGATGCCCACGAAAAGGGATTTGTTCAACCTATTGGGTGTGTGCGCCTATCTCATATGAGGACCTGGCCTGGAACGTTTGCTGATTGGGCAGATGGAAATCCGCTGAGAATAGCCAAGTTGAAGTTTTATCATATCTTGCATTCAGATGGTGTTGGGGACCTGGTTGATAGCGAGAAGGAGGTCAAAGATTGTCTACAAAACAATTGGCCGGAAGACTTCCAATCCCCTATTCGTTCTCTGTTAGAGGTTACTTTCACAGCCTTCAGGGATAGCACGGACAAAACCCCGGGAAGACGTACTGAAGTCTCACATGCTCAATTCGTCAAAATATTGGATGAATGGTTGATAGACCAATCTGGGCTTGAAGACAAGCATTCGAATTGCCCAAACTTCAAGGATTCCGGGTAGGTTTGTGTCTCTCTCTTGCATGTCACGTTTTTTGCTGACGAATTTTCGTTTGGGATTTGCAGGAGAATAAGTTAGAACCGTTTGTCATGGTATATACCGACAATTCTCATGGATATCAGAACAACAATCTCCTTGAACATGCCATGCCATGGGGTTCAGTGCGAATGTCATCATTCAATCAGTACGAGCCTGGCGGGATGTACACGACGAATAGCCACCGTCTTCAAGTTGAACATAAGCTCGAAATGGGCATGCGTGTCACGACAGGTATTAGCATGCAGAAACTGAATCAGAGTTTACGGTAGTAGGCCTAGCACGCGGGAGTTGAGAGAATAGCGATATTCGTCCTTTTCTCTCGGGCTGAAGCGCTTATACCTAACCGACTCTACGTGAGTATTGTGAATTCGCTGGATTGTCTAGATTACAGCTTCTGTCGTAGTCAACAACTTTTTCGACCTTTTTGTGTTAGGGTGGACGCAGATGGGGTCGCCCTACTACCATATTCCAACGGCCTCACGTCGGTAGCCTCGGTGATAGGGTCAATAATGGAATTTCGTAAGAGGGCGACATGATCGAAGTGGTAGTCCGCAACGCGCCTTCATGAAAGCGACCAAGGACACCTGTACCATTCGACTGGCCAGTCCGTATCCAATGATGAATCATCTGCCGAGGAGTTTGATGCTCCTCCTTGGCTATTGCTTGCCGCGCGACACATCTTACATAGGGTGCGTCATCCACGACTGCACCAACCCTTCTGTTCGTACGAGGGCCCGCTCCAGATACGCGGTTGCTTGAAATGAAAAGGGTCTAACAGACGGGGCAGACATGAATTTGCATACAAATACCTCCAGATTGAAGCATCGCATCGTACTAGGTGATGCCAGTGGCGTAGAACCATTTCGAAACCTGCCGAAAACAGAAAGTTGATTACGACGTCCAAGCTTGGGCTAGCGTGCCTGAGAATATATGACGCGCTCGTCGTGTCACTCACCCTTCCCCTTCTTGTGTGGTGGACGTTCTCATTCCATAACGTAGGAGACGTCCCCTTGAAAAGGGGCGAGTTGAGTTGGATCTGGGAGTGCACAAATAACTTATGTAAGTAGTCAGTCTGGAACCTTCAACTTGGCGTGTGGATGCATCGTGGCGGTCAAAGCACACTGCGCGAAGTCCACACTATTCACCTCCACAATGGCCCACACTCTGGTGATTGGGTATAAAATGCGAACACCTGTTCGTACGAGTAAGATCTTTTGTTGGAAAATTCTCTCTATCCTGTACACTTTCCATTACGTGCAATGGCACCTGCAACGATGACAGCTACCACCAACGCTGAAGCAGATGCGGAAAAGTACACGAGAATCGCGAAAATAACCGTAGGTTGGTTCCTTGTTACGCTTAACTCATGCTAGCCCTGTCATCTCACCTTACCATACGTTCAGCGGAACATGACCAATGACAATTGATGAAACCCAATACTGGAGAAAGCGTCGTCGAGGTAGCCCGGTTCGTCTTCGTCTTCTCAGTCCATACCGTCGTGTATAACAACGGATGCTTGTGTATCTTGCTCACGTCCAGCTCGATCCGTGGAAGGGGAACGATGATATTCTGTGTGTTCGATCTCAAAGAAACAGACAAGTCGCTGGCGATGAAATTATCACGGAAAGGTCTCGAGGAGGAGACGGATCACTACGATGCGGTGAAGAAAATATTGCGGAAACACAAATCTCATCCGAATGTAATTGGGCTGCTCAAGTATATTGTCTCGTCCGATCTAGGGTAGTGTGTATTGACATGTTTTCAGGGTGCTCGACGCAAAGAGGAACACTGTAGCGTCCAGGCTTCTCGATGATGAGATTGCTCAGTTTCCGGTTGAAAACCGTGTGCTGACCGTTTCCATCTCCGAGGTGAAGCGACTGGTGAAATATTTCTGGGGTGTGCACGATTTTGTGCGAGGACTACGTGGCGCGCTGTTGGGTTTGTGTCCCCCTTGTGTTGTTGCCCCTGAAATCACATATTGATGCGATGCGCAAGGGCACGGATATCTCACGAAAGTGGGTTTACTGCACTGCGACATAAATGAGAACAGCATTGCACTAGGTCTTCGTCCTTGGGAAGAGAGAGGATATTTGATCGACTTCGACGTGAACACTCTTCAGAAAGCTGGGGAGGCAACACCAGTTTCGTCGACCAAATCCGATGACGAGCTTTATAAATCTGCGAAACAGCGCACTTCGAGCTCCCCTAAGGATGACGCAAAGAAGACCGTTAAAGTGCTGTAAACGGTAAACATATCGTCGACCTCGTAAAGTCAAGAACTCACATCACCAGGGTACACTTCCTTATGTATCTTTCAACGTCCTCTTGGGCACTCGACACACGCATTTTTACGACGTGACATCCTTCTACGTGCTTTTGTTGTTCTTTTTCTCTTACGCCGGCCCACTTCCCAAGAGGGAGCTCGAAGACGCTCACAAAATGGGGTTTGCTCTAGCCACCGGAGCTGAACGCCTTTCTCATATGAGGAATTGGCCGAAGAAGTATGCGGACTAGAGGAAAAAAGATCCGCGTGTCATAGGCCATTCGAAGGGTTTTGATATCTTGAGTCCTAACGGTCCAAGGTGTCCGGAAGAAAGCGCCGAACTCGGAAATTGTCTCAAGAACAACTGGCCGCAAGATTTGCGTCGACCTATCCGCTCTCTGTTGCGGTCGACTTTCACAGCGTTCAATGTCACTGTGAACAGAGACACAGGACGTGCAGGAATGTCACATGCTCAATTCGTCACCATATTGGACAAGTGGTTAGAAGAACACTCTGGACTTGAATGCCAGTATTCGAATTGCCCAGATTTCAAGGACTCCAGGTTGCTTTGGGTCTGTCGCTTGCATCTCATGTCTCTTGCTGACGAATTTTCGTTTGTGTTTTGCAGGAATATAGGATGATAGAATCGTCTTGGTATACCTATGATTATCCGGATATCAGGAAGCTATCCTCTTTGAATATTGAAAATATCGTGCCACGAGGTGAATACCGTACCTTTCCCCGGTGTCACGTAGAGGTATATGTGCTTGAGGATAATATCCACAGACTTGAATGTAAGACCACATTCGATAAGGACTCACGAAGTACAGTCTCAAAGCCAGACCTCAGATTTTATGTTGGGGCAATATGTGAATTAGCTTGATCCTAAATACTGCTAACGGTGCGGTGACCAGCATACGCACGTACAGAACATGGAACCTGCCATAGTTATCAACATGGAACAAAAGATATCATCCTAGATGGGGTATCTGGGTCGTGGTATCTCTGAATAACATCGATCGTGAAGTCAGGGTTAGGCGCTCTGCCACATGACGGGGATGCATGCTCCGCGATTAGTGCCTAAAATTGAATGATCGACACTGACGTTGACGGGATAGCCTGATGGTTCACGTACCGAAACAAAGCAGGACAATGGACAATACAAAGGGCATGAACGGAATCCACAGTGAGGCGAAGAAAACGATGGCGCGTGATCGCGTTTCTTTAGTTCTCTGTAGACGTCACTACACGCCGAGACTAGTAAATACTATGGGCTTACCATGGACGAGAGAGCCTTTGGGATGTGGGAGGGAATTCCGCGATAAAACGCGAACTGCGTAAGCAGGCCGGCAAGAGACAAGGCCCTAGAGGCAGCTATGAATCTGAACGATGCTTGGCAATCCTCAGAAAGTAAGTAGATGACCGAGGAACCATACAGAACGGATGCCTGCTATCTTGGAGAGTGAAGTAAGGAAACATTTCCAAAGCCCAAGAGAACGTACTGCAAACATCAGACGAAGCAATTGTGTCTGATAGCCCACGCGCAGCTCAAGAATGTGCCGAACGTCATGGTCGGCGGGAAGCCACGGGCACAACCAACGACAAGATATAGTGAGCGATGATGACTTTTCAGTTTCGGCTTGAGATGGTCCTTGCATCTTGCGTGGCAAGGAAGTGTCTACAGCTTGTAACTTTATAGGCACAGCGTCTCGGCGACCCCACAGCCTCATGGTAAATGCATGTCATCGACACCGCCCCGAAAAAAATGCGTTCAAGGTTCATTGACAGACGCCGGTCCACTGAGAAATCTCGAAGCAACGTGAAGTCCTCGTGTCTTCACTGCGGCTGAAGATTCATTGTACAGGTCAGCGTTACTTCTGGAAAAGACAGACGGAAGCTGTAGCGGCCAGCCAATTTTTGTTGCCGATGCCATAACGCTGTCCAAGCCGCACCACTTTTTCAACCCGTACAGCGTAGTGTGCAGCTGCCAGCCCAATGCCACGAGGTATGCCAGCGTCTCCCGGCGAGCTTTACTATTTGATTCCGTCTTTGGGCCTCCCACCCTCTTCGTCTTGAGGTCTTTCGATCGTATCGCATAGACCGCCAGTCATCCCTCCCTTCCTATCACCCTCTTCGTCTCCAACCCCTCTCTCCGCACTTGGGATGCCCAAATGTACAGCAACGACAGAATCCTCTTCTCTTCCTCCACCCGTTACTGCAGATAGAGATGTTGCTCGCTCGTTGGGGCGGATCGGTATTGAACGGAGCGCAGTAAGCTTCTTCACTCTAATCGGATCGATATCAAGTCGATCGTTTCGTTTTCAATAGGCACCCTCACTTATAGCCTTTACCACTGGATTAGTTGCCGTATCTTCCAACCAGCCCAAAGCTTTGTTGCTCTTTATCGGTGCAGGCACCGTTACTATGGGGTTGTACTTTGTCGTCCCACCCACGGGCGATGGGGTGAGTAACGTGCTCTAAAGTTTACATGCGCCCAACCCATGCCGCTGCAGGAGCCACGTCCCATCCTGTCTACTTTTCTTCGAAGGCTGCCCGACGTCTTTACCGCAGTCGGTTGTGCTCTCATCGTGCTTGGCATCGGCCTCGCATTCCCCCACGAGGTTGCGCTCATCCCGCTCTTCTTGTTCATTTCCTTTGCTGCGCTAGCCGCACTTTTCGGCATGATACTGAGTGTGTGGACCACAGCTACGCTGTATGGTGCTGCCCTAGTTTCACTGGCCACTTTTGTCGTCTTCGCGTTCATGGCTTGACCTGCGCAGGTGAACTTTTCATGCCGGCCGTGCTGGCCGTATAGTTTTCGCTTTTGCTACGCTTGATCATCGATTGCATTCTGAAACCTGACATCAATAGCATTTGTCTGTATTTCAATTTCCATTCTTCCGTTACCTTGATTACTCACTCATACAACCGAGGGTTCAGGACCAGCTTTCTCCATTTATGTGTATTTTTCTGCCAGCGTTTTCATTATCTTGCTCATCGGACACTGGAGCAACATGCTCGGGGAACATTTTTTCTCGTTCCACGTTATTGACTGTCTTATCAGGGCTGTGCCCTTGCTGGAGGAGGACAGTGCATCCGGTGTAGATCATTCCGCATGTATCGTAACGTGGTCGACAAGGTAGCTGGCTTATCCTACGTCATACTAAGTGTGAAATATCGACTTTCAGCACACGAGCTTTGGATTCATTCTCGTCTGAATTTGAAGGCCACAGTGAGCAGTGTTTGCATCACATGACGATTCGAAGTCTTTTACCAACGACAGCGTCGATGCGTCCTGCCCAAGAAGGCGGAAGGGAACTACACCCTTATAAAAATAGGTAGTAAAACAACTTGAGCATCAAATTGCAGATGCGAGGACAACAAAAATCAACAGTGACACCAGGGAGATACCATATATAACGGCTATGGCGCGCGGTCCGGTTATTAATATCATGCCAGAGAGTGCCGGAAGCACGGCGAGGAAGACGAACGCGAATAACGGGATGAGCGCTACATCTGGGAATGCGAACGTGAGGCCGAGCACGATGAGGGTACCAGCAAGGGCGATGAGGACGTCGGGCAGCCTCTGAAGGACGGCAGTTGCGATCGGGCATGTGTCCTGAAACCCCGTTGGTGTGGTTCACGCAAGATTCTAAACCAAGGCTACTCACATCATCGATCACAGGTAGGACGACGAAAGAGACCCCGATGACAACGGATGCACCCACGAAGAGCAACGTTGCTCTAGTATCGTTGGGAAACACGGCAGCTAATCCAACCGAGATAGCCACAAATATGGCTGCCTGTCGAAGGTGTTTGACTCGATATTGAACGCGTTGGAGTCAGAAAGCTTACTGAGGATCTCCGTTCGACGGCGATCTGTCCATTACGGCGGGCAACATTGCTGTCAGCACTAGCAGTAACGGGAATGGGAAGCGTTTGCAGATTGGATTCCGACTTGGTCGCGTTCTGCGACATATCACTGGGGAGGGGGAGGGGTGGATACAGACAGGAACTTGAGGATACAGCGGAGACTTAACGCATGATGAAAAACCTCAACGGACGAGACTTGGGTTCATGGAGCCTCGTGTTCTCGGAAGAGTCTCCGTAACCTGTATAACCTGTACAATGAGCATCAGAAAAATACAGCATGGCAAAACGCCACTGAGGCTATTCAGATCCGCACTGGAACGATTCAACGGCCGCGATCGCTAGTGTTCACACGGTCGCACCATAAATGAATCTCCAACTGAGCACAACCACTACGACAGTTGACCCAACCCTCCAACTTACAAACTCAGATGGAAGCAGATACACATCACGACCCTTCCAAAGCTGTATTGCCCATGGAATGTATGTGGCCGTGGATTCCCGAAAAGCTTGGCATACGACACATACGGGAGCCTCACCTGCGCTACCAGGGACATATACTCTGTCTGATGTTTGCAGTATGTTCTCTTCGACTTGAAGACTGGTTTCCTACCCTCACTCGCCAAGACAGCAGGCATTCGTGTTGTGTCTCTGTTCGGCCCTACTCTTCCTTCATGACGGTCGCGACCTGCAACGCAGTTTGCTGCGCCCTGCAGAGGCCTTATCTCTAGCTGGCCTGCTTACACAACTAGCTTTTCATCGAGGAATTCCTCGCCACTTCCCAGAGGCCATTTCGTTCATGGTAAGCTGATATGATTTTACTGCTTCCAAATGTTTATATGTTCAAAGAAAACGGACGAAACGCGCGCGCGCGCCGTTGTGTTCTTCGCCTCACTCTGGGTCCCGTTCGTGCCCTTTGTACTATCTGTGATCCTCCTTTGTTTCGGTGAGTAAACACTCTTCAAACTGTTCTAGTCTTCACAAAGGGGTTCAAAAGATACATTGGCTGCTTGTGGGAGGGTTGCTGGTGGTTAGCAATCAGGACTACCACTGGTCCCCAGATTGGTACACGATGTCCGGGAAGATGGAGGAGATGACAAGCACTCGCAGATCCATTACAATAGCTCATACTAAGTTTATTCGGCTCGTTCGTGTATGCTTCCCGGAATCTGAGTTTTTAAGTCACCGCCAAGCACCGCTAGTCAGCCCTCCTTAAGCTTTCCCTACTCCTTTGACCGCGGGCGCAAGTTCCACGTTATAATAAATCACCGGCAGAAGAGCAAAGCATTGGCAAAGCACCCACTCGACCACTCTATCCCGGACGTTGAGTTGGCTTCGTGGCTCCTGTGAGCAAGTACGGCTCATTGGCATAACATACATGTGCCAGTACGGTACCACTCGGACACTAGGGGTCCGAATACAATCAAAGGAGATCGTGGTAGGTTCGATAAGAAATAGACTGACCGAGTTGGCAAACCTACTTGACTCCCGCTCAAGTTCAGATGCAGCACAGACCGAGTACACTCCATATGCCAGCGTGGTATCAAGATCTCCTCGCGCGCAGGAGCAATGCACATGCGCAAGATCAAGTCGGTCGCCATGTTCATCGGAGCCGATCCCGATGGAACATACTTCTTACCCGTAAGCTTGTAGTGTCGCGATGCGACTGCGATTGAATACCATCCTGAGATGGGTCTAGATGTCGGTTCAGAAGGGCACCCGGTGCCACTGTGTCGGGTGGACTGTCTCTTCCATGGTGAAAAGGGCAGGTTTTGTTGGTCGGAGGAAAAGGGATGGGATGAACTTGCATGGTCTGTGCGAAAAAAATTGATTAGACCATCAGCGTACTGACGATCAAGAAAAAAATTTAACGGGTGGGTTTCACAAAGCGATGGTCAGCGACGTCACATTGCCGAAACCCGTCACGATTTGTGGAGCAAGGATTTGCATGTGTCCAATACAAACCCCTTTCTCTTAATCGCCACCATGACCACGATGGAGAACCCATTGGATGCTCCCCTTTCTGCACAACTGGATGCCGACGCGCCGGTACAAATATACGTCCGTTCGGTCTTTATTGGCATCTGTGGCATCGACACGTCCTAATTTTCTTCCATCGTCAACGAAACATGAATTCAAGGATCTCCGATGTGGACGACGAGCACACGAATCAATCCCAACCCTGTACATGCGTGCACTGCATGTTCTGATGAAAGCTGCCCGTGCCCCAGCGCGACCTGGCTGGCGATCTCGCCGACCACATATTTGGCCACTTGGTGTCAACCGAGTTGACGCGAGACATTCTGACCACTTTCGTCATCGATAGTGTCGTGTAAGTTTTCGGAGGCGTGATTCCTTTTGACGCGCAGGAGTTCGAGGCACCCGCATCCCATGGCTGCATCCGCTTGTACCCGGGGGGTGACACACTTAAGAAACGCTATTCCCCAACAGACTCTTCGCGACGTCATTCCGCTGATGTATGGATCCAGCCGGGGGAATGTGGGATTACCCGACTTCTCTTGTTGCTCATCGGAGCTTTCTCAGGTGACGCCTTCAAGACTGTTGACGAAAAATGGGTCAATCCTTCTACTGCACGCCGCGTCGGTGGATCAAACGAGCATTTGGTGACTGGCCTAGAAGAGCTGCAGATGCACACGGAAGATCTCAAATGCACACAGCCGTGGGTACTTTATGTACTCGGGATGGCGATGTCGCTGGCAGTCTTCTCGCGAGGAGACTGCGGCAGCCAATTGGAGTACTTTGTATTGATACTTTGGGATGACCGCGACTGCATCGACTTTATTCGAATCTTGCTTGGCGCTCGCGGACATTGTTGATCTTGGTCAAGACCATTTCATCGAGCGGCAACTCGTAGAGCGCGCGTTCCAACGTGAACATCCTCGCGTCCCATCAAATGCGGTATCCTCAACCTCAGCTGTGGATTCCGATCCCTACGCCAATAGCTCGAATGATGTCGCGTCCACGTCCGCGATTTCCGACTCCTTTTCCTGCCCTGGCTGCACTCTTTGGCAGACAGACGATTCTGAGATCGAGGGGGGTGGGAGTGAAGGGATGAACGACGATTGAAGAAACCCAGAGAGCATCAAAGCAGATCAAGGAAGGTGGGTTTGTCAAGGAAGAGTTTTTTTCTTGCCATCAGATGTCTCTGTGTTTTACAGACATACGGAATGAAATGGGAACTCCATGTGAGGTATTGTGTTTAAATCGTGTGAACTCGACTCTGTGTACCGTCATGTAAAGGATCCCTGCGATCGCGATTAGCTCTAGTGTCACAATAATCGCATTGATATTGTTCTTAGTTTCCCCAGTTTCGCGGAACAATCCGGAAGTAGTATGTTGAAGTTGCTGCAATTCCAAATGGGTTACACCTAGTGAACGACGATCAGCGCATCGTGTAGAGGAACTGGGTTCACCAATCTCCCGAGATATGTCTTCAGCCTATGTCGGTTCTACATCATTCCTATATTGCACCATCCGTCTGCGAGCTGCATTGAATCATCTTGTTTGAGAACATAAAGCAACCCACAGCAGAGTGCCCCGGTGCTCGTTCATGTTTTCAGACGCGGTGAACAATATCTGAGCATGGGCACTGGGCATACACTGGACCGTGAGCCGGCCCGTACGCATTGCATTTTCGTACCCACCGATTGTTATATATGACGACGCGTTGAACGTTCGTTCGTTGTTTGGCTATCTAAGAGGGGTGATGAGAAGCCTAGAACATTACACCGAGGGAAGTGTCTGCCAACATGGGGAAGGATTCTGAATTTCATGCATATACGCACTATGTCCCTGCTCGGAAGTGTTGTACATTGTGGTCCGTCACCGTCCGTGGTAAGTGTGGAGTCACTGTCTCGCTTGTGGTTCACACCTAACCCATGTCTGGAGAAAACCGAGAGTCGGAAATAAGAATAGAACACGTCGAATCCATTGTAGAATTGGATACATACACGAGGGGCCGGACCGGACAAAAATAAATAATCTAGTTTTCATGGAATCGATTCTGCATTATAGTCACAAGATTTTGAATTTTGAAAAAGTTAAGCTAATAGAGAAGCCTCGGCTGTTTAAGAAAATGTCGCCCCTACGGACGAACGTAGTACCGTTCCTCACACGGTGCGAATGGGAGAATGATAGGAGGGTGAAGATTAAATCGAGCCTACGATACAGATGAACGAGATGAACGTGCAGGACGTACCGGTGACTCTGGTGGCGACAGTAAGTGGGTACGTCGCACTCGACATGTCCAGTTGAGGGTGGTAGGGGACTTACTAGTAAAGTTGCATGGGGGTGGGTGCTGACAGGAACGAGATGGCAATGCGCCGATGGTATGATGCAGCGTGTGTAGTTTACTTGCCTCGGACTAACCCATGCCTGTAGTACCCGTAACGAGTTGGTGCCCGCGCTGAGGGTATGGGTCAAATTCTTTTTCACAGATTTTTTTTTGTTGTCTATTTCCTGGCTCTCAAAATCACAATTTGCTTTCTATTTTGTCCATCCGGGACTACTATAGTATCTGAAGGGGTGGTCTCCAACATATATACCACCGTGACCTGAAATTATCAAATTGGAAGAAGTACTAAGATTGATCGATTCCACTATTGCGGGTCACATGCCTTAGGCGGCATGCGCCTCGGTTTCGCTATTGGGTCAAATCGTCAGTCCAAATCAGACAAACGAGAAGCGAGATACGAACAATTGTACATCGTCCAGGTCGGTATGGTCCTTGATACGGTAGTGGATCATCGGAAGAGCGAAAATCACTCCCGCGGCACACAAAACCCATGTAGAGATGAATATACTCATGTATCTGTGAGAAAGGCCAGATGTCCATTGTGCCTCAACCATCAGAAAAGACAACACTTACGGGGAGTCGACAGCATCCGCACGCCACACACAGGAAGCACCAGCGGATTGCAACGCTTTGTCTGTGAACGTTGAGTTTTAGCTCCAATTGGACAACATCAAGACGACTTACAAAACCCAGTAAACACAGCAAGCTTCGCCAAATCATTTGACATGGCTCCCAATAGCCAATACACAAATGACTGCCACATGGCATCCAGGAGGCCGCAGAAAATGTATAACCAGGCGTGTACTGGATAAGCAGAGTCGTTGAAATCCATCTTGATAGACGGAACAGTAGCTCGCGTATAATCCCTACGCATTCCTTGAATTCGAATGTTCCTAGGACTGGCAAGAAAAAACTCACTTTTGATACATATAAGCCCATATGTGAACAACGAAGACCATCCCTGTTACGATGACCCAACCAGCAAACGCGCGAGTTCGGCGTCTGTACTTCGACCGATCGAGGACGCAGAACCCAAGGAACACGGACCCAAAGATCTGCGCTGCCCAGTAGATAAATGCATTGAGACTTCGTGTGCGAATGTTAAAAAGCGGGGCGTTGTAATCGTTTTGCTCTAGTTATTTTTACGGCGCTCAGTTTATCGCAACAAGATGTTGAGATAGGATGCTCACGCCACGTGTAGAAATAGTTGCTTGCAACGAACATGGGGAACAGTAAGATGATCGTTGGATCAGTCTTGAGAGCAATGTAAAGGCTGTAAAATTCTGTTTTCCAGGATGGCTGACGGGGTAGGGTAACTTTCGTGCCATCCGTTCGAACAATCCTCTTTGGGTCAGCCATTAGTGGAGCCAAGGACACTCCAATGAGAGCAAGGATCAAGAAGCCGATCTGACAGTGCGTGAATTTCAGCACGTTGTTTCTTTGAAGAGTGATATAACACCCACATAGGTTCCATTACCAACTTTATGAGCCACGTTCAGAACAATCGCGACGGCGTTCAAGTATGAACTCACCTGAGTTGGTCTAATAAGGCGTTTAACAATTAAATCCGGCATGGCATCAGCAACTTAACGACGTACATGATTATTGAAATTGGTTCCAACTGCAACTGCGGAACCAATAACAGCACCCAAGTTGAAAATTGCCCAGAAAATACCGATGAAGATGCCCTTTTGTGCCTCTGTGGGGTAAGCCATCATCATACAACCCTGCGCGGTCCATAGCATTCCAGCACACATTCCAAGAATGGCACCCGAGGCGACGACGAAATTGTATGCGTTGGTATGAATGTTATCCACCCTAAAAATACATGAGTGTGTCCATAACAGCTGAGATTGCAACGGAAAATGCGTACAAATACGAAGAAATATACAGAGAGTATCCCAGGGTTCCGAGGAATAGAGTTAGTCGAGGTCCAAGCACATTGTTGATCGTTCTGCGGAGTATCAGTCACATCAGCAAGCATTATATGGAAGAGCGACGCGGACCCGGAAAAGAATGCAAAGAATGCAAAGGTAGCATTAGTAGCCGTAGAAGCGTTGGACTGAGCCGTTGTGTTGACTTGACCGCCTCCACCAATCCCTCCTAAGGCATTGAACATGCCAGGGCACATGAAACAGACGAATCCAAGCATAGACACTTGGAAGTAAGGGTGGTAGTAGACTCCCTTGAGTCCTGTGGGGCGTTCGAAGATCTCCTCGCGTTGGGAGCCGGAGTCTTCGCTTCCACTCTCGAGCGCCTTCTCTGGGAGGGTGTCTGCCATGAGAACGAAGGGAGTGTGGGCACGGAAGTCCTATCGCCAACCACGCGAGTACTTATAGGTCCCTGCAATTATCAAATATCAGGGGAAATGAGCATGTGAGGTTTGGATGAAATCGACAGCTCCGTTACTGATTTGAAACTTAGAATACCGATGCGGGGAATACTGGCCTACAACGAAGGCACCCTACCATCGGATCATTAGTGGCGCAGTTCGAGGCATATACATAGTATGGTGCCTGTCGAAGCAGCACGGGCGGCGTTGAGCCGATAGTTGTCACCATTCGAGGGTCGCATTGATTGGATAGTGGTCCAGGGGTGCCGGCACGTCTATGCTGAGAAGTTCGGGGATGGGCACCGCACAAGGTGAGCCTTCAAGTTCTCGGCGCGTATTAAGATAAGGCGAATGGTGCAGATAGCCGTCTCAACGCCCGAGGCGGCATGCGACGTCCACCGTGGGGGCCTCGATTCGAGGGCTTGGTTAGGCTGTGTGAGCAACCACATGATGATATATGTCACGAGCTGAACAGCCTGCCACTGAGTGGATTGATAATCTCGGATCTTTTCTGAAGCTCAAAACCAGACCGTCTTGGTTTGGGACTCGATAGTCTCGTGCCAGTGACCATCCGTTTTTGGACGCTCGTCTTGACATCGTTGA
The DNA here is from genome assembly GCA_038092775.1 of Boletus rubescentipes. Lineage (NCBI taxonomy): Eukaryota > Fungi > Basidiomycota > Agaricomycetes > Boletales > Boletaceae > Boletus > Boletus rubescentipes. Next base: position 623 of record JBBPRA010000165.1, on the reverse strand, counting down.
AGCGGTCGCGTCCTCGAACGTCTGGAGACTTTACCCCAGTGACAAGACCATCAGTCACGCCATTCTTGGGACACGACGTCTGTGAGAGAATGTTATGCTCCAGTCGACGTGGTACAAGATTACGCAGAGCAAGTGCGTTGACGTCCGTAAAAGGAAATGTAGTGAACATGGTAGGTAAAAGCTAATGATATCTACACGAAGGGCTGGGTATGATCATAACAAAAAATCAAATTAGGGTAATAAGCTTATTGTGAACTTATTATAAGTAGCCAAAATGCTTAAAGGAAAAAATAGAGTCAGGTTGATTTGTGACCCAAAAGCTTTGGCAAAATGTAACTGCACTTGCAAATTACAGTAATAGTTTATGAGGACCTAGGTGCACCTGATACTGAGTAATGAACCTTTGTTTACTACAACTTCAAGAAAGAGTGGAACTTTGAACCTTGACAGTTGTCATTTTGTGGGCATGTTGGTGGCTGTTACAATTTCCTCTTTTTTTTTTACTTTACTTCTTTACAAGTCTCACCATTTGGGCCCCACCTGACTCATCTTTGCTTACTACATATATTCCTTGACCTTCTACTGTTTTCTTTTACTTACTCATCCATTGTTCTACAACTTTC
>JBBPRA010000164.1:0-47785 GCA_038092775.1 Boletus rubescentipes | reverse complement strand
GAACTTGTAACTCACCGTAATCATATCCGACGGTAACAATGATGGCGACTGTAATAAAGGTGCGATAAGAATCCATCGTTCACATGCATGTGAAAATGACCATACGGGAGGAGTAGTTGTACTGCTGCATGCCAACGAGCGCGGATTGTAGCGACATCTGTGCTAAAGAAATGTATACTCCTCTGTTTGACAGGGAACAGTTCCATTTTATAAGAGAGCAGAAGTTGACCTGTGGTGCTATCGTGCATCAAACTCCATTATGAGCGCAACGCTGAAATATGACCAAACCAGTACCCCTGAAACCCGGGCCGTCATCACAATGAGCGCATGCCATATCTATAAAGTTTTGGGCCATCCTCACCATAGGCAAGTTGCTACGAGCCTCCGCTATCGAATAGTAGAACCGCAGAGTCGCTTTTGAAAGAAGGGGCCTGCGAATTCTGTGAGCCTTGACAGAAGTAAGTATCAGGACTGCGAAATTGGGAGTGTTTCAAAGTCAATGATAACGGCAAGATGGGCACAAATAAAGTTCAAGTATCCGGAGTAACCGACCAGTGAAATCAGTGCAATCGAGGTAGTCAATATTTCTGTGATGGCTGAGCTGTAATCATTGTTAGATGAGTGTGCTTTCAGAGCAATAGTGTCGTCACTTGGCTGTCCAAGAAAAATAAGGCTATGCACCTCCTGGTCCGAGACACGGACACCAAGGAATTTCTTGTGGGTGGGTTAGTACGAGATCATCAATATCACTTGTCTCGTTGGTGTCAAGGAAGCTGGTGACCCTTGCGCACGGCGCTGCTCGAATCTTCGAGCAGATCAAACGGGAAATAACGAAAACTTCACTTACGGCGAGTCTTCCAAATGTTGTGTTGAGCACGATACTTCAGGCCACCGCTGGCCTTAGTATGATAAGGCGCACGCGGCCGGTCGCCCGTTTTTTCTGCTTTGGCTGAGGCCAACGACGGACGCGGAATATATTCGGCGAGGTTAACAACCTATTAGCGACTTCGACCCCTACTTTGACGCCGATCAGTAGTCCCGCTCCTCGCACTTCAAGTTTCCTCACAAGCGTGAAAGAGCGTGAGTTAGTAGCCATCATTGGAGTGTGCCTGCCCAAGACGCCTCGACTAATAAGCCGTTCCCTAGATTATACGTTCCGCATGCCAGCAGTGGTTCATCGCCAAGAATGCCTAGGTGTGGGCCATCGTCTGGCCCATTCATCATGACGAGCACAAGTTCCCTGATAGGGAAGGATTCAACCTGGAAAGGTTTATGGGCTTGACGCTAAAGAATGGTCAAAGCGTAGGCACACCACTGCGTATCACTGCTTCTTGCTCTGGGGATGGTTGAGAAGGTTATATGTGTCAAAGGCAACATCATGGGGCATTTTTGATCATACATACATTGGTCAGTCACTCAAACTCTCACTTGACGCAGTCATTCCCCACGGCGACACTGGAGGTGCCCCACAACGCGAACATTCCAGTGGGCGGCCGGCACCGAGTGAGAACTTGAAGAGAAAGCGGTAGTGGCCCGGTGGCGGGGCCAAGTACCAGACGAACAAATTTAGCGAACAATAGCCCTGGAACGCATGACTCTTAGCAATATGTGTATCATCTAGTTTCATCCCGTCGCACAAAACCCAGTGTTCCCAATACAAACAGTAATCATACAAGTGAAGTACAGAAAAACACGGTATAAATTATGCAACCACCGACGGATACGACAAGTTATTGGGCTTGTAAGTCACGAAGATGGTCTTGCATGTGTCTTTCGAGATCCTACATCCGCTATAAGCGACCCACCGAAGGAAATCACACTTGTCTAGTATAACGCACCTCTTTACAATCAAAGATTTGTTGGCATTGGTCCCTCCACTGTGGACGCCACATGCACGGAAACAATGTAGGTTCATCCAAGGTAATATCCAACGACTGAGGCGCCGGATCCGACAGAAGCTCCATATCATTTGGATCTATACTTTCGGGGTCTTCGAGGACTAGTGGAGGTGGCGCAGAGTGGGATATTTCCTGGGTGCTACCATCAGTCGTCTTCGCCAGCTTCGATAGTTTGGACTTGAGGGACACCCTCTCTTTCTTGAGCAAAAGGATCTCGTAAAACAGCTTGTTTCGCTGGAGAACACTCCGTTGGTGTGCCTGCCCGAGTTTCCGAACATCAGCCCCAAGGGATTTGTTTTCCTCATTGAGGCGGTCACAAAGCTCTCTGAGCTCAGGCGCTTGTGCAGCTCGCAGGCGAAGTTCGTCGTTAGTCCGTCTGTCCTTTTCGTGCGCGAGCTCCGCCAACCCTTTCCAACGGGTCAGATCAGTTTGCAGAGCTTTAACGCGGCCCTGACGACGTCAATAAGTGCATATCCATACAAGCCACCGGTCGAGAAAACCATACCTCAAAGAGCGCCCTTATCGCTGCGACACCTTCTTGCGCCTGTCCCTCAGCTATCTTCATCCTGTTCTCAAGCTCCACGTTCTCTTCGCGAACGGAACCAACGAACCCCGAGGCCTGCACGTATTGCTCACGGAAAAAGTCCCTGTCCTTCTCGGCAGAAACCTTGGTAGCTCTCATCGACTCGACGGAGGCACTGAGTTCGTTGATAGAACGCAACAAGGCCGCTTGTTTTTCCTGCAGTGCCGTACGCTCGGTCTCCCATCCAGCCTTTTCCTCGACCCACAAAGCCCTTTCTACCTCCCACTTTAACCGGTCCTGGTCATCCTTCCCGCGGACTTTGGTGAGTACGGCCAGTTCTTCTGTTCGTTGTACCACATCGTTTAGCATGACGTCACGTTCATTCGTCCAAGCAACGCGCTCGGCCTCTAATTCCGACAACTTGACCCTAGCTTCTTCCGCTCGTACTGCTGCGTCCGATAACTCGGCCACGCGCGCCGAGAGGTTCGAGTTTTCGTCGGACATCTCCTTGCGTTGCGTCTCCCAGTGAGAAAAATCGCTCTCCCACTTGGTTCGTTCCTGAGTCCATTGAGCCCGCTCCACTTCCCAGGCTGCGCGCACAGGGCCGGTCAGCTCCGAAGATTGCCGGAGTTCAGCGAGTTCAACCTTCAATCCTTCCATGTTTTTACGCTCCTCAGCCAACTCGCGCTCGAGACGCTGAATCTCTTCCGACTTGACGTTGAGCAAAGACAAGGCTTCACCAAGCCTCCGCCTTGGCGAGTCAGTCTAAAACAAGATGGCGGTATGTATGTGAGTCCAAGTAGAATAGCAACCAACGCACCAAATTTTCGGGGATTGACCGAGGTGGGGAGCTAGTGGGTTGATTGGTCGGCAAAGGATCCATGTCCGTGTCTTCATGTCGTTGTTCTTGACTGGCCTGAACAATAACACTGGCCAGTTGGAGCTCAGTAGAAGGCTGTTCAACAGGATCTACGTCAATTTGTCGACTAGACGGAAAGTTCTCAATGACACGTCAATCACGCCGAACACTGGTTTTACAGAATGAAATTCACCTTGGGGGACCTGGGGGGTAGCATCCGGACATTCCCATCATTGATGACTTCGGATTCCTTCGCGGGAGGCGGCGGGTAAATGCCCATCGCTTCTTGCGTGCTTTCTTCTTCCTCTTGGCGAAGCTCGATCCGCAAACGTTCCCTTTTTTCTTCGCTCAGCGGTTTCGCCTCGCTATGTTCCGGTGAATCCAACGTCATGCTATTCGCGCCACCGCTCAAATCCACCACGTCCTCCAATTGCATTTCCGGGACGCTCTCCGGCCTGGTCGCAAACAAGACGGGCGATCCCTTTGACGGTGAAGAATTCGTCCCATTGATAATCTCGTTGACACCCTTCAATCGTTTTGCCTTTTTCTTCTTCTGATACTCTGCCTCCCGCACACGCTGAGCTTGATCAAACAACTCTTGCCCCCTCTTCCTCAGCGCCGAATCGGTGATCTTCTTCTGCGTTCGTCTCTTGTCACTATCCAGCTCCCCTTCAGAGAGACTGCTCTGGAGTTGATCGTCTTCAACCGCCTTCTGTTTCCCCTTGTCTACCCGCCTTGGAGACGCAAAGCTCTCGATCGAGCTGGGAGGTGCTTCGGGATCAGCAACGCGCGCGCGCGCATTGGTCGGACGGAATGTACTAGGGGCCATCTTGAATGTCGGCCGTTTTGATGGACGGCTTGTTAAAGATGGGAGTTTCTGTGGTGGGTCCTGGGGCGAGATAGACGAAGAGGTCGCAGAGGCGGCGATGACAGCAATAGCAGGCAAATCGATCGGTTTACGCGGGGAATGGTCGCGGGCGGGGGGCAGCGGCGACGGAGGCTTGAGTAATGGCTGTGATTGGCTTTGTGAATTTCCCGATGATTCAGTCTCGGGGACGATGAGCCCATTCGGCGTGCCCCGTTTCGAAATTTTTGGTTCGGGCTTTGATGAAGGTGGACTCAGGAGAGGTAGGTCGACAGTGTTAAAGGCATCATGAGCGTCGTCATGAATGTCATCAAAGTTGAACTGAACATCATCTGGCGCGTGTTCGGGCACATCAGGCGAAGGAGCTGCGTCTGGCTGCGATGGATCCGCCATCATTCGATCAAAAATCTCCAGTCGCGCTCTAGCTCCTGGAGAAAGATGTGGACCGCATGGACGTGGGCTCGGGGGGACCTGGGGTATGGATATATGCGGGGAAGGGGAAGTACGATCATCATCCCTGTTCTGCCGTGACACCAACGGACTGCCAAAGGCCGAGACCTCATGGTCAAGGTCGCCAATAAAGTCTTCTGTGGGAACACGTTCACTAGCAGAATCCTCTTCCCGGGATTTGGTACGCGAGGATCCTGCACGCGAAGATCCAGGCTTGCTGGACAGTCCCGACTCTTTCAACCTCCCCTTGCGTTTTACACCTCGCGGAGGTCCGATTTTAATCGGTTGAACTGGCGATTCCACCTCCTTCTCGGATGGCGCATCCGTTCGTGTCGTTGGTTTGGGCTTTGACATCGACTTTTGCTTGGATTTAGGGGGTAGAAATGCCTCGTCCTCGGATTCCACCGATAGGACGTCAGTAGCGGTGACACGCTCCTTGGGTCGAAGAACGACCTTGGCCTTTGTCTCCTTCCGAGACAATCTTGATTCCTCGCGCACGTCAGACGCCCTCGCGCTGACGGTGCCTTTCGGACGCGCCTCCGAACGACGGGCGTCCTTGCCTTTGGCTTTGGGCGGCGAACTCTCGTCTTTATCGCTGGCATCCAACCGTGACGAAACGCCATTGCTTTTCGGTACTATCTTGATCTTCAGCGACCCTTTTGCGCTAGTGGAGGGGACAGGCAACGCATCCTCCTCCTCGTCCGAAGAGATGGGCGGTAGTAATATCTCCACCATCGATTTCTGCTTCTTGCGTGGTCTAGACGACTCGCCTTGTTCATCCGCCCGCTTGACGCTGCCCGTCACCGTCGCTGGAGTCTCCAACTCCCGTTTACGTTTGGTCGCGGTCTGCTTGGGTGGTGGAGGTGGAGAGATGTGCTCCCCGATCGAGTCCACAGGCGAAGACGTCGCCTTGGACGTCGAACGACGCGTCTTTGTCCCCGACGTCGAAGAACCCACAGCCTTGGACGCACGCGACGTCGTATTCGTCCGTCCACCTACAACCCCTACACACAAGGATAAAAAAACCCGTCATCAGCACTCGCACCCAGTACTCGCACAAGACGCCAAAACCGTGCTAGACGGCCAAGACGTCGAATCGGACACGCACCGCGTTTCTTTCCTGCCGCCCGTCTCTTCTTTTTAGCCTTCCACTCGACCACCAGGTCGTCCGTGCAGTCATGTTTCGCGACCCAAGACTGCGCCCAGGGCTTGCCAGTGGCCGGGTCGGTTCCAGCCCATTTGACCTTGTATTTCTTGCCACGCTCGTCCGTGATTTCTTGCACCTCCCATAGCACCTCTTCGTCGCCCGACTGGTACACAAATTGAGTTTCGCGTTCCGACACGACGTCGTTGGTAACGGATTCGTCGCCAGAGGACATATGTCCGAGGAGAAATAGTATCCAGGAAAGGTTGTAGTCGGCTGCAACGATGCGACCCCCTTGTACCGTGTTTTCTTACATAATCCACCCCGCAGGACCACGAAATCTTGTTTACTGTATGTAGTAACATCACGATACGGATGGAAAATGCAAATGTAGGTAGTCGACTAGGAATCTAAACGAAGGTAGAGTAGTGAACGAGCGGATGTGAGTTCGATATTACGTGTACTCTAGTGGCAGTTGCATTTATGCAGAGTCCTTGCGCTGGTTTTCAGAATACATTGCCTCGTGCGCACAAGGCATGGATCTCGAGTTGAGGAACGTTTCCAAATGCAAGGGTAACGTGCCCACGAAGACTCGGCTTATGCGCCTAGGTCATCCGTAGAGTCAACAGTCCCCTCGTCCTCTTCGACGTCGTCCAATCGAGTGGATTTCTCCTTGTGATACCCATGGCCAACGAAATTCATGACGCTGCACATCATGGTAAATCAGTATCTTACTCCAAGTTCATGTCACCATGATGCACTTACTAGATAGTGCCGTCCGCACAGCCCACGACAACTTCTTCGTGGCTCAGTTGCATCGACATTGGATTCTTCTCGGGTGTCGCGAGACCCGTGAACTTGCTGGGTAAAGTGCCCAATAATCCCTTTACCGAGGCCGTGTCCCCAGAATCGCCACCGACGTGAGCAAGCGCTGCCCATGCTCCGGAAAGGGGTATGATGTTCGTATCAATGTCCACGCCTGGCTCCGGGCTTGAAAGCGCACGATCGAGGTGATCCAATGTGAATCTGTCATTGCGACTTGCACCATTGTCTCTTTCGGAAAATTCGAACTCGGAGGTGAGGTTTTCCTTGTTTTCATGGGTTGACATCAAAACCTATCCAACATTTAGAAATCGATCGAGCAAAAAATTTACATCACTTACCCTTCGATCAGCTCCCGCTCTAGAACTGAACCTGGTTGCAGTGACTACCCTCCTCTTCCTTGGGTCGACCGCACCGACAGCAACATCTGGCGTCTCCACCACAGCAACGAGTTTCGGGGGCGCCGTCAAGATAGCAGCACGTCCGAATCTAATCGCAAATCCCTCGGCACCAATAGCTCCACTGCCCAACGGGGACAACGGAGTGCCTGACCGGGGTGAGGGGGAGAGCAATGAAGATAGAGGCGTGCCAGGTGTGGCGAGAGAAAGACGACTCTTTGGAGCACTCGGAGCATTGACAGAAATGCCAAGGCTCGACTGTCGACGTTGAGGAGTAGCGAGCGACGACGTAGACCTCGAGAACGATGCACGAGGACGCGGGTCAGTGACGCTGCGTGCGAGATTGGATGGCGGTGTTGGAGAGGATAACCGCGCACTACTGCTCGTAGGGGACGTTATGCCGCCTTCGGTTGGAGAAGGCTTCACCTCGTCTTCAGTCCATTGCAAGTGGAGGATAACCGATTTCGTGGCGCACTGTACAAATTATGTGAGCGAAAAAGGTACAGGACCAGAAAGGTACCTACCGTCATTTGTGTACCTTTGGCTGCAAACCATTGAAGCATGTTGTTCGGCGCAGCACCTACGTTATGCAGCCGTGCATTCAGAACAGGATCACCCCCTCCCAACTCAGAGAGTTTGAACTGAGAGATCATCTCTCTTCGTTCTACAATATACAGATTAGCTGCTGTCAGAGAGGGATGCCAAAGGATAACGCAACTGATTGAGAATACCCTTACAATACCATCGATAGTCACGCTGACTACTCTCTCGCCTTCGTCCGCGGCGCCAGCAGATCCAACAATTTGCACACCGATGTTGACCGTCGTTTGTTGACCAAACCGCACGATCTTTGTTCCTGCTCGCCAATCCCAGCAAACCAAGGCCTTATCTGCCCCAGCGCTGACAAGGTTGCGCGAAGAGAGTGCAACGGCACGGATACCATTCAAGTGACCAGCCAGTTGTTGTAGCGGTGTGAAGGTGACCGAAGAGAACAAATGAACGCGTCTTTGATAGCGCTTTAGTGCCTGCTCGTCATACGAACATATACAACCTACCCAACGTCGTGGAACCCAACGACGAACACCTCTGGGAACAAAGATGAACGAAGGCTCCGAGAACACTGTTAGTGTAGACCGTACCTTCCTCTGCCAAGAAATCCACACAACTGACGGGTTTCTTCACTTGTAGGCATTTCTTCATCTCACCCGTTTCTATGTCCCAGAAGCGAATGGTTTCGTCATAAGATCCCGAGATGAGTCGCTTGCCTGCAAACACGGTACTTGGAATGAAACGAACACCACGCCATTGACGAGAATGGTACATACCTCTTAAAAGTAAGGTCGTGCAAAAGTTGGTATGCCCATTCAAAAACCTGATGCTCTGCGGTAACGCATTCGCGAAATTGGATTCGCGGTGGTGCAATGAACGATACAATGGGAACCTGGGCGATATAGCATACAGTCAGAGAGGATGACAGGTTGAAATCATCTTACATACCATCCTTCAGGTGCATCGGGTGCTCTGATGGGTACTGGGTCGTTCGCCGTCAACCGTAGGCAGTGCCAACGCCACAACGCTGGATGTCTAGTCACTGCAAACCATTTCTTCGACACCTAAACACGACGTTCATGTCAGTCGTTACCAAAGAATACAACAACTCGACACCACGAAAGTTGGGTTCGTCCGTCAAAATGGAATGTTTGAAAGTACCACTCACCAAGCCAACTTTGACGACCTCCTTGATGCTCAATTCCCGAAGGATCCGTAGCGCTAACTCGGGCGCCAGCGTACCCACGATATCAAATGTTGACTTGAGGTATTTCTGCAAGAGGAGGATTTGCAGGGGGATATCTCCCGGTAATAGAGCTGCAGGATGTAACCAAAGTACGAATCAATGTCAGCAACAAGGAAAGACAGGAGATCCACTGACAATCTAAAATTAAACCAATTCTGTGGAGACATGTTAGCATCATGATATGCGCCAAATGCATAGCAGAGTGCTCACAGCTTCATCCTCGCCTCCCTCTTCAACCCCCTAATAGCCCTCTTCACTTCCTTTTCATCAAACCCACCCCTCCCATCACCCCTCAACACACTCGCCAACCCAAGTCCTTCGTCGTCTTCATTCAGATGATCTGCGTACCCACTCCAGTACCCCTTTGCTTTCCGACCTCCACATATGCAAACCTCACTGGCATCGACTGGAGCCTGAGAGTGATTGTTCGATTGTGCCTGCCCTTTGAGGATAGATAGTTCAGCTTGAAGCGCATATGCCTGGGCTGCACTGCTTGCTTGTGCACGCTCGAGAAGGCGTTTGTAGGATGTGAGGCGGGTGAGATGGATCTTGCGAAGATTGTTCAAGGTCCCTTCGAACTATTTTGGAGATCGTCAGTGAACTGATACAAACTAATGGATATCCGATATGGACGGAACGAAAGTCACAATAACTGCCGGGGCCACTGACGGGCACCCTCACAGAAGAATTGACACGAAACTCACTTCTTCATCCCCGGTCTCCTCGCCAACATCGGTTATCATTTCAAGTGTAACATCATCCGCGTCGCGGTCGTCCCAAGAATAGCCTCCATCCGCGTCCACCAGCGTCGAAGCACCATTTACTTGACTAAGCGGACCGGATCCATTAGCAATGCTCGCAGGGCCGTTGAGACCCATGGTCCGCGCTAGCAACGACTCGGACAGAAGAGCCACGGTCTCATGTCTACCTCCACCGACGACCGAGGTGACGGAGCCTTTACGTTGTCCTTTCTCTACAGGAAGCAGATGAGACTTGGAAGGCGTCAACTGGGTTTGAGGGGACCTCTCCGGTGTTTTGGTGATCTTTGGTGACTTGGCAGGGGTGGCTTGTCCTGGGGATTTTCCTGGCGTTCCGTGCGCAAGAGGCTTTCCTGGTGTTGTCTGTGCCGGGGACTTTGCTGGTGTGCCTTGAGCGATATTCCGCGCGGGCGTGGCCTGCTTAACATTGAAGGGAAGACCGCTCGTAACGCCGGTGCTCATGGCGCGGGCACGGGAAGGAGTGTTGCCCCCACCCATTGAGGGTGACTTGTGCATTCTTTTAGCAGAAGTTGAAGAAGCAAGGTTCATGGGAGGAGAGCGCAGGGAAGGACCGGTTGAAAGAGAATTTGAGTGGGACTGAGAATTTGAGTGCACGTGCGTTGGTGCATTCCGTGAGGGAGTGGGGGCTTCCGACATGACCCTCGTACGCGAAGGCGTGGCCTGCACGCCCCCCGGTCTTTGACTCGATGACACAGAGGACAAGACGCGGGGAAACGCGCTTGGAGGTCCGATCAAGGAAGTGCGGCGACCTTTGACAGGCGAGGGCGAGGTGGGGTCAGCCCGTCTTGCCACAGGAACTGGAAGCCTGTGGCTCGACTGTGACGCGGCGCCTGACAGGGACCGCTTCGAGAGGGCGGTGGGGAGCGGGACGGGGGTCGCGTTTGGCGAGCGAGCAATGCTCGTCGCAGAAACGGTAGAAGTAGTGGTGAATGTCGTCGAGGAGGGTGATGACGACGGCTTCACAGTGGTGCATCCGCTGAGGTTGCTCGCGTTGGACATTGCTCGCGGTTTTGCGACGCTCAGCGAAGAGCGCGTCGACGTTGATCGCGAGATTGAATACCGCGTCCGTGCGGAAGCTTCAGAGGGCACAGGCATGGATAGCGCCGGTCAACAGCAGGGTTCAATTGGGGTATCTTGGAGGGTATCTGGTCGCTGTCACGAACAGCAGCGAACGTTGGAATGCGCGACGTTCCCACATTCCATTTCGGTAAGTAATACACTTTACGGTTTACTAGCAAGTAACTCAGTTGCGGAACCAACTTGAAAGGGAGAGCGGCTCTTTGAGTTTCAACTTGGTGAATCTATGTATGCGAAAGGCAAATGGCAAGTCGTTTAAATCGGCTTCAAGGTAGAAAATATTGACAGCCCACTGGCAGCGATAGTAGGTTGTCACTGAGACATGGTCCATTCACCTCGAGTACTTGTCCATGCCTCACTCGTCGATGTCATCCGAGCACTCGGATCGATTACACGAAACCTCTGAACCTGTCATAAGGAAGAAAGAGCTCTGGATAGGTCTCAGTCTCTCAAAGCCATCCTCTATGTCACAGAAACCCTTGCGCGGAAAGGGAAGCAGGCGAGACTCAAGGGTGGTACTAGTACCCGCTCGAACGAGAATCACGGTAAGGATGTTAGCAATGTTGCATTTTAATTACGCTGCCTGGGGCGGATTCAGATGATGTTTCGCAGGCCCTTTGCAACCCCTTCTGGCCATCGGTGGAGAGCACTGTGGCGCATTTGACGCGTTCCGCTCGAAAGCGGTCAAACTTGGTGTTTGATGCAGATGCGTGTCCTGTTGACGCTCTCGCATTGTACATTCCCAGTCGATTCAACAAGTGCTCGATCGGTTCGTGCTTATGCTCACCTCAAAGGTTTTGCATCATTTGATTAGCCTGAGCTTCGTCGTCGAGTTTGCATTGTATCCGAGCCGTCCGGCTAATATTCTTACCCTAGTAAAACATCCCCGAGAAGGCCCCCGATGTCTTGTTCCTCCCTTCATCCACTGGCATGAAGTTGTTGTGTTCGTGATGGTGTAAGTATCCTGTCATGACCTTCACGAGCCAGACATCCATTTCTCGAATTTGTCCATCTCTTCAATCCACCTGGGTCTTCGAGGGAGCTTCTACTCGGACCTCTCGCGCCGAATGGTTCCCTCTGGCTCATAGTGCCGGCGTATAATCATTTGATCCAGTCGTCTCGTCGTAACATCACTATTTTGAGCATGCTGGTATACCGATGCTCATGTTTTTCATTTCAATAAACCAACCAGGGTCACACTCCGCGGAACATCGGGCACAGCGCAAGATCATCAAGGGGCTATCCAAGATGGGTACTTCCACTCTGGATGCGCAACGATTATGCCAGCGCGCAGTGAAGGAGGAAGAATCGTTAGATGCAGAGACGACCGACTTCGTCCCGACTCTACAGATCCTGTTCTACGGCCTTGCGCCGCGGGCTTCCTTGGCCGGTGGTAGCAACAACAAGAATGCGCAGCTCGTCTTGGACGCCGTTATATCACCCCTCCGAAGCCCGTACATGGAGTTTGCAGAAGCTTTCCTGTTACACGCATTGTGTTGCTGCGGCTTGGACCTGTACAGTCTCCCCTTCTGATCGTCGAGTCGTCAAGATCATGGGCATCACTTTGAGTACCTCCTGCCTCTGAATGAGTTCGGGGGCGGTCGGGTTACGACGAGACACTGGCTTCCGCTCCGCTCCTTGTGATAGGCGAGAGCGCCCGACTTCCTTGATCCCATCACCAAGTGCATATCCGCACTCCTTATCCCCTATCTCAATGAGGCAAAGATCTTGACGCATTTGGCGAGCGCATATTGGCAATGCCTCGTCGCGGAAACCGCGAGCCTCGTCGAGGTCGGCGATGACAGCGGCTTTCGGTCGTAGCATCCGCTGAAGTTACTACCCACGTTGGCCATTACCCGCGTTATTTGCGACGCTCGCCGAAGAGCGCATGGGCGTTGATCGCGAGATAAGGAACCGCAGCCGTGGGGGAAGCTTCAGAGGGCACATGCATGTACCGTACCGGCCAACAGCAGGGTCCGGATATGAGGGTATATTTGGGGGGTTATGGTGATGGGTTCGTCGTGGCCACAAACAACGGCGACCGTTGGAATGGGACAGGAGGCAAGTCCATTCCCACACAAGCGCTACGCCAAAACATTCCATCCTAGCGACACAGTGCCACTGACATGGACAGACCGCGGCTCATCTATCATTAAATACACGTCTTGTTGGAAGAGAAAGCGGGCTTAATTCTGCAATCTCCGCCAACCTTGTTTGTATTGCTTCATATCGCATAGGTGAATCCATGACAACAGCACCATCGTATGTGAAAAGACAAACAAGTCCTCGGCGTGAAACATTCGCTTTCGGCTATACCTGGCCCCACAATCCCCACAGCACTGCGCTAGACTGCCAGTAGTCCCTGGGACCTGCCCGGCAACTTACAAGCGTTAAACTTACCTCCAAGAGGATTGTATTTATGACGTGTTTTGTTCCGACAGCTTGTAGTACTTAACCCCATCGGTGGTCCGTTAAGCAAGGGTTTCATGTCATCGGTTCATCCTCATCTCGATACGATACCGCACCTCTTCTCGCGGCGGTGCGATCAGGTCGGATTTACAAATAGCGCCACAACTTTCCAGCTCCACAGAGGTCGCCGTTCAACTTAACACTGTCAACTGCCAGTGCCAATAGTCATTTATTGACACGCAAGTCCAGGTATCTCGCACTACATACAAGTTTAAACGTCTCCAGTTAACCTACTGCGTGTTCACCGCAGACAAGCCCAAAAGTAGTCCCTCCTCGAACGCTGGGACAGGTTCAAGCATACCCAAAACATTCTACATGCAGCGTCACGCTAGGTCCACCGTTCAGTGGGCTAGATGGACTGGACCAAGGAAGCCGCAGTGCCTTGCGGACGACATTTGCCATGGCGTTGGGTCCACAAACTTGAAGATAGATGAACGGGCCGTAAAGCAGACAAAAACCAGAGCACCTACCGCTGACAGATACCTTGCCGCTAGCTGCGTTCATTTCCTCCCTGATTATGTGCTCCAAGTCTGGTCGGCCGCTAGTGACCTTCACCCAAGGCAGCGTAAATATAGCCTCTTCTGGCTTTTCAATTTGATTTGACGGATGCGCGAAGTGGTTTGGATCTTCAAATGGGTTTGAATGCGTTGCTTCAAAGTTGGTTTGGCGCTCCAAAGTGGTGGACGATAAATAGGGGTGGCTCTGGTTCTTCGTCAAGAAAACTCGAACGTCCACCTTTAGCCCCGGAGGTGTGAACCTGATTGCTTTTGCGAGCGATTCTGAAACCCAGTTCAAGAAGTCTGATTGTACAGTAAGCATGCATTCGTCATCCCAAATGCTCGAAAGTTGTCACCAGCATCACGTATCGACCAGATAAGTACAACTCTGCGGCAACAACTTGATCCATTTCTCACTGATCTGATTGTTTCTTCTCAGTTGGCGACATATTTCAACGCATCAAGGAAAGCACATACTCGATGATACTCAGCAAGGTAGGCAATGCAAACGTGATTCCTGTCCCTCCTGAAATGACGATCAAGCAGTGAAGGCGCTTGACTGAGTTAAGCACATACCTGCAATAAGCAACGAAGTATTATAACAACCCAGGTTCACACCCCCTCCGTAGGGTCCATCGATATATACCTTGACTCTCTCCCCTCGAGCTGCAACATCCTTCAGGCGCCTTGTAAACCCAGTTTTAACACCGATCAAGAATACAAGCTCCTTTCCGTCAGAGTTCTCCGAGACTTGGGTATCCGGAGCGAAGAGAACAGAATCAACACTTGCAATGCTGAACGGGTGTGCCTCGAAAGGAAGCCTTGAGACAGATGGCATAATGAGGTAGGCGAACTGTCCTGGTGACCAGTGGAAATTACTTGGTCGACGAAATCTCACGCGAACAAGACTATTGGACAGTAATTCTGTGGTCGCATCCAATGTAGTATGTCTCTGACTAGAACCAAAATACGCGCGGTTGAAATATATCAACCGGCTGGTGCGTATCAAACGGTCGGCAGCCCAGATGACAAAGGAAGGCCAGATGTAGTATATGAAGTTTGTTGCGCTAGGATGAAGAGGTCAGCGGAGTCCGGTAGTCGATTAGGTCGTGTAGAAAACGAGGCATACTTACCTATAATAATTGATGTGGAGGATGGTGGCGAGCATGATTACTCTAAACAGATCAGTTGTTTGTGTTCTAAATATGTTCAAGTGATCGCGCTTACATGACAGTAACAAAGTGAAGGTAAAAGAACAGCTCGTAGGCCCTCTCCCGTACAGGACGGAAAGAAACGACTGCGAGGACCGCAAACACCGATGCTGCAACGATACCAAACAGTTCGGATTCATTTGAAGCAGGCTCGTAGCTTGGGTACTTATAAATAGCATCCATGCGGGTCACGAAATGTTACTTACAATGAGAAGTTATTTCCTCCCCCAAGAACATGGATCCCGATAAATATCAAACAAGCTCTTGCAGCCATTCTATGTACGAAGTTCAGCTATATCAATAAGTTAATCTAGGTAGAACGAGGACGCAATCTGGGTTACCTTGTCCGCACTTATGTGAGTGACCACTGGAAAGTCGTCAGATAAGCCTGAGGACAGGGCTCCAAAGTTCAAAGGACTCACGCGATACGATATTGTTTTTAGTGCCAAGGATGGTGATAAAGGGAAGTTGACTAGCAGCCAGCAAGCCCGCACGACTGCACCAGTTCAGGGGCTCACCATCTGGGTCAGACTCTAAAAACGACATAAGCACTCGCTCAAATGAACCAAACGACAAGAGAAATTACTGATGATAAAAGTCCACACGAATAGTAGGACCACATATGCCACCGCAGCGAACAGTTCTGCCAGATTAAACACATACGAGCGGAAGCCAACCATTGTCCGAAACGCCAGAACCCGATAAAAATTGATCACGGCAAGCGGTAGGTTGAAAATGGAAGTTCCCCGCTGGGAGGACCGTACCGATTCTTCGTCCCGGACAGAACGTTGGCGGCTGTTAAATTTGGTAAGGAAAAACGCGCCCCATTGGAAGCACCCCACGGTGAGCAGGACGAGAACGATGGCGAGGTATGGCTCGATAGGGTAGAGGACGATTCCTCGGATGCTAGCGCCTGTTTCTGTTGCGCTGGTATCGTTGTGGGCCATGTTTAGGTTGGTATCGTGTTCCGCAGCCAGCCTAGAGGGTCTTAATGGGAGTACATCGCCAGTACTTTGCGCGTCAATACGTGGTGTAGCCAATTGAGTTGCTATTATTTGTCCTTGCCACCGTCATGACAGCCAGGGCAGCCACTCTCGGAGAATGCCAGTGATCAAGGCTGGGTGCTCTCGGAGCCTTCCGAGTCAAAGCTTCAAGCTTCAAAGCTGGGCCACATTTCGTAGCGTTGAGTCTTGGGTTGTCGTGATGCATCAAAATTGAATCGTGGATGCTAATTCAGAGTGCTTCTGCGGAGCTGTATAAAATTCTCTCACTACATCCAATTCAGTTCGGAACTTCGCCATATTTTCAAGTTGCTCAGGCTTCAGAATTTACCGTATGCCGTTTCTGGTATTCAAGTCTCAGAAGAACAAAATAGATCGCTTGCAAAGTTCTCCCGTTGGCATGTGCATTGTGATATCTCCGTTGATATCTTCTCGCCAAGGCGCTGCTAAACGCCACACGAGCCTGCGGTAGCTCAGAAAACCTGCCAAGTGTCCGACGCGGTCGCCTGAACAGCATGATAACTCAATTTCTGCACACCGGAATGCTATTCAAAGAAACACGGCCCTGCCTCACTAAGTTA
Organism: Boletus rubescentipes; assembly: GCA_038092775.1. Taxonomy (NCBI): domain Eukaryota; kingdom Fungi; phylum Basidiomycota; class Agaricomycetes; order Boletales; family Boletaceae; genus Boletus; species Boletus rubescentipes. Next base: position 31,416 of record JBBPRA010000164.1, on the reverse strand, counting down.
CCTTGGTCAAAGTCTTGGTAACGACCACGTACGAACGTTGGCCTATAATTACTACTATAGAACTTGTCAATTTCAAGTTGTCGCGTCGGAACATTGATTGCCCACACGGAAAACATGAGAAGAGCCCCTAGTGAGTCAACCATTAGCCGAAGAATTGTTGGCAGTGAGAAATCAATCGATGACGCAATGATAACGAGTAGACCAAGAAGAGACTTGGCCATATGACCCCTTAAATGTTCTAGACCCATACAATGTTCTTCCAGCGGGAGAAGAGCGCGCCAATATTTAGATAAGGATCACACCCCACTATATGTCATAGATACGACCCATCGGAGTTAGGTTCAGCCGCGATTCAACCGCAAGCATGATAGGTGAGTACCATAGCCGCAATCACTCATCGATTAATGCGTTGGATCCTGAAACGACTGTTTCAGACACTCCTCAGCATGTTATCATGTTGGCAAGGGCGCGATGTGGATCTACGCAGACCTTGAACCTGCCACTCTCGAACCTTTTGGGTTTAATTGTAAGGCACTCCATGAATGCTCTGATTAGATTTCACCATGCACAGTCACCCGATATCCGCGAAAATACGTCTGCTTCCATTATGATTGTACCCTGTTTTAACTTGACATCGGATCACGTAGACCGTCGGCACCTGCGGGGAGCCCAAGAGGTGGCTCGGTAATATTTTTGATTCTCGCATCAATTATCTTTCAGGGATGAGTCGGGTGATCATGTGGAAATGATGCCATCCGATCTGCGGTGGACTCAAAACCTTTGGAACAGTAGCCGTAGGCGAGCGACTGAACACGAGGAACTTGACGCTAACATATGCAATAGCCGCCTCGTGGCCTACCTCAAACTGGACTTGCTGTACTATAGTCTCATTGAACTTGATGATGATGAGTCTGGGCGGCCCGCGAGTCTCACCGAAACCCCGCGAGCTGTTTACGTGTCGTACTTTCGTCACTGGCATGCATGGACCGCCGACGGAGGAGCCACTGCTGATCCCACTTACGGCGACTTAGCCACAACTTTGATATTGGTTCTGCTGATAGCACGAGCGATGGTTACAATAGACTTGGACATGTTTGGTCGCTGGCAGGCTTACGGCCGCTGGTTGACTGGTGCGCTCATTTAAAGTTCAAACGTGCTGGCAATGACATGCGACGATAGATTCGTCACAGCTTGTTATAGGAATACACCTATGGGTGCTATGCTTTACGAACGGACAGATAAGTTCTTGTGTAGCGTAGGCGAGAATACAAAATGTACAAATATATCATTTGTGGATGTTGGCAGGTGGTGGTTGGTCGGGAGAAAGATGTACCATCCCCGAAAGTGTTAGTACATACAACACACGGAGATCAAGTTTCGCTTAGATGACCAGTAAGGTATACGTACGCTGTTCCGCAGATACGGACTAGCTGCTAATGGTACAACATCCCTGAAAACTAGAGCGGGGAAATACAGGTTCCGGTGCCATGGAAGAGCCGCCAATATGCTGGCAATAGATGAGCAAGAGAGAACCATAACTGCGAACCATATCAGTAAGCATGTACGAAAGTGACCACTCGGAGCTCGGCAGGCTTACGCTGTAGAGCTGACACGACCGTCGGTCCGCTTGTGTACCCTGAAGCATCATGAATCGTATGCCCACCAAAGCAGCATATGCGACAAACGCCGCACTGCATATCACATCGATCTCCCACAAGCACGTCAAGCACAGGGACCACAGGGGTAACCCGACCATGACCGAGATTCGGGCCAGAGAGGGAAACAAGATGGGTAATGTTTTTCTCCCTATCATTCGATCGCCTTCTGCATCTTTGAAGTCCTGGCAGTGCAGAGTCGTAGCAAATATCACCATACTCATGACCACGGCAACCAGCGCAACCGGCTCTATGGTAGATCTGTCACATCCTGTGTGCCAATAATCAATGTTGAACGATGACCAAATGGACATCGGGTAAACCTACCAGCGACAAGAGTTCCACCTAGTTCGAACAATGACAAGCCTATTGCAGTTAAAGTGTTCTTGGAGAGCCAGTATTCATGTCCGTGCAACTCGTTGTACCAAATGAACAACGATGCAAGTATCACGCTGATGGTGAACAAGTAGGTACTATATGAAGCAGAAAGCCACAAGCATGCCGGAGTAAGGAGCCAACGGAGAACTGTAGCATCCCGGACGCTAATGAGGCCAGCAGGGATTGGACGGTAAGACTTGTTCATCCCGTCCTCTTCGGGGTCAATCAATTGGTTCGCGACGTTGAACTGTAAGAGATGCAACCAAATCCAAAGTATTACACCAGGAAGGTGCCTGATGTCGCAAAGTGGGGCGGCAGCGGCTGCGAAGAAGGTCTAAAGCAAACTCATCAGAATGAACGAACAGATCATGGCAAGCAGGTTGGACCGGGTGCTTACCGTAGGGATGATGGTCGTGATAATATCGGACTTCACATACCGGTAGAGAATACGAACACAGTGCTTGGCGCTCTGCCAGTATGCGAGTCCAGTCATAGCGAGGTCGTGAAAGTCGTGGCGGGGGCTTCTGGTGGAACGAAAAGCTTGAAACCCAGGGCGATTAAATAGATGGTGTCGGCCATTTGGTTGCTAATTATGCTCAAGCGATGGAAGCACCTGCCAATGGATGGAAATGGTCATAAAACTTGGTGCGAATATGTAATTCACAACCGAGAGTGGCCGCGTTGTCGGGAGAGGACGGATTTCGGACGTGTGATCTCATATGGTATACCTTGATGCTCCGCGAAGTATCAGCTCACATCAGTCATACCCTACGGTAGTACCGGGATTTCGGGCCAGCAAGGGCGAAGCTCCCTGTGTGTCTAAATTAGCTGTAGCATGAGACACTTTGGCAATCTACTTGTTGCGTCCGACCCGCAGAAGCATTGGAAAGGTGAAGGATGAAGGGGGTGAAGCGACACGATTCTGATGGATGATTCGGAATCTCAGATGCACAGAAAAAAATAGAAAAGATCAAGGCACTGCTTGTTACACGTCTGATGTTGCCTCTTTGAGGAGCCCGCGCTTTCCCAAGAGTATGGGACCCGATGCGACAGCAAGCTTACAAATGATCAGGAGGTCAGCGGCATAAAGTTTTTAGCAAGTCTCGCAGGGGCTAGAATCTGCTTCTCAGCATCAGCAGCGAGCTTACCGTGTTCTAGCCTTCTTTGCAACCCACTGTGCTTCTCTTACTCACTTGAGGGTGCGATTCCGAAAACAACACATCGGATCGGCGGAGAAGTGATGCAGAGCCACGTTCCTGTTTCTCAAAAGCCACCGAAAGATTCAGACGAGGTACTGCCCATCCACAGGAAACACCACACTATGGCTCAATAAGCTCCTTAAGACGATCTATCTGGGCCTGCATACTGTACAACTGCGCAACCAACACTGCATGTCTGCCTTCCAGTCGAGTGACGGTCTCATCATCGAAATCCCGAAATCCTCGTGCCCGTAATACCGCAGACGGGGAAGATGATGGTAGACTTAGAAACCGGCTAGAGTGAGAGGTGGTGATCGTCGGTGTGGTGCTTCTACGACTCAGCATTGACATTGCTGACCCGGGACGCGGACTTGGGCTTGGGCTCGGGGGGCCCTCCGATCCCGACTCTGTCGCCTCGGACTCCGATGCAACAGGGACAGGTGGGAAGTCGTTGGAAGTTCTGTCGGTGTTGGTCGTGATAGGCGACGGTCCAAATCTGAGTTCTTTCCTGATAGCGATTGGCCGGTTCTCGTTGATGGAATCAAGTACCCTAGGCTTTCGGCCGCTGGCGAGCACTTTTTTTCGCGCACTCATGCCGATGCAGTCCACAAGCTGCCTCATGGCCTCGCGATCGGAAACCGCGCGGCGCATTGGTGTGCGACCAATAGTGCTTGTCCGTGGGAGAGTGTGATGCAGAGCCACGTTATGCGGACGAACGGGTGTCGCGAAGGCATTCAGGTGGTTAGACGGCACCTCACATCGTCCACGTGGCGGATAGGGGCTAGACTGGACAGGGAGCAGGGGCCGAGGAGTTTTCAGGACCTCTGGCGCTCTCCAACTTGTGCTCCCATCTATTTTCAAGAATGCGTTCCTGGGTGGTCCCCAAGAAAATCCGATGAAAGAAGCGTCACTTTTGGGAGATCCAGATCCAGGATTGACATGGGGGGTCGAGCGTAGAATGGACCAGCCTGGAGATGTGCTCACGGACGAGTGGAACAGTGCCGAAAAATGGAATGGGTGTGAAACACTTTCATCTTGGGGCTCGGGCGGTACATCACAAGATGCATCGATAGTGGACGTTGGGTATGTGAAGTGGGGTACATGAAGCCCCGATGGAGCGTCATCTAGAAATGCACTATTAATAAAGGGAATTGAACATTGAACGATGATCCCGTATTACCTGTTCCAACGCTTGCCCAGTGTGTGGACTTGAAGAACGGATGTTCAGTAATTTCTAGTACATTACGACGGCCGAGCCTACGATCACGGGAGGTCAAAAATCTACGACAAGTCAGACACGTCCGTCACTGATATCCACATGAGAAGCTTACCGTTGTAATAGATCTCGACAAGATTCCGAAATAGGGACAGAGTCATCGAACCGCAAGCTAGTCTAACTGTGTGTGAGGTCGTAGAAATAATAATGAACAGCAGCGAGCAAACCTTGTGGTTCATAATCTTAAGGTATGTCGTTCTAATATCGTTAGCAAAGAATGGCGCCGCACCATATGCAAGCTCGTAAAGCATGACTCCAAGGCTCCACCAATCCGTCTCCAAACCGCAAGAGCTAGCCGGATGCTCAGAGCCAGGAGATGCTGGAGATTGATCGGAGAGTTCGAGCGCAAGTAGAGCATCCTCATGTGCTTGCAGAATCTCGGGGGAAATATAGTCACACGTGCCGCAAGGAACCAATGAGTGACGTTGTGGAATTGTCTGGCTTCCGTCCGATTCTGGGGGAGACAGGGGTGCCGCAGAACCAAAGTCGATCAAACGTAGATGAAAATTTGAAGTCAAAACAAAGTTATGGGGTTTAATGTCGCTGTGTTGCACATGATTCAAGTAATCTCCAGCTCATTCAGACAGAGGCCTACCGGTGCGCAAATCCTTGAGAGTGACACCAATGAATCCCACATACAGCTTGAGGCGCCCACCACTCCAGATCAGCTTCCGATACCCTGCCGGCAAGAGGACTGGATTCAATGACGTCCCACAATGTCCCCCCCTCCGCGTAATCCATGACGAGGTTGAGGTGTGTAGAAGTCTGAAACGAACACAAAAGATGGGGTGCCCATATGGTGTTACTGCGCTTGGCAAGTAACAACACATCGCGTTCGATTTGCGGGGAGCATTGCTGTTCAACCTTGAATCGACCGCAATAAAACCATCCATTGATGTAGCTCACCTCACGGGATCTGAGAGCGAATGCCCTTTCGATCGACTTGCGAACATAAACACGTCCATCAACAACACATTTTACCACGTCAATCTGGAGTCCGAATTTAACGGGAAGACACCAGCGGAGGTGATGAGACAGACGACACCGAACTGGCCACGATCTAAGGTACCGAGTGCGACGAGATCTTTATCGGTGAATCGTAACGAATCAATCTTGATGGTTTTTGCTGCACTTGGTTCAGAAGAACGATCGCTCGAGTTGCTGACTCGGTAGAAACAACTTACAAGTCTTTCCGATCGTATTCTGACCATGCAGAACACGGTCAAGGGCAATACCCTCGTCGTCATCACCACGAACTTGTAGCAGCGAATTGAGAAGATCTTTCCGCTCTGGCCACGACAAAGACATGCATTAGTTTGTTGCGGTGGCTCGCCGGTCCAAGTGTCCCGTTTGGCATTGTTTGCACAGGTTCTCATGATGGAATGGCCGGCCGCACTCAGATGTCACTGCGCCCATTCACCACTACTACTACACGCACGAATGTGTTGGCGAAGGGTTCATTCTTGGCGGTAAGTTTTTTAACATTTGGCGGTTTTCATTTTTGACTTGTACTTGCCGTAGATGACCCCCATCGAACAAATCATAGTAACACACCTCAAATCACTTACATATCTCCATGCATTAGTATCCAAGTGCAAGATCAGTAACTGTGGTTGTCAATTATAGTATGAATTAAAAGTCACTTCTTCAAGTTGCATGCTCTCCTCTACGTGCACCATTAGGTTGAAAGTTGGATGTTATTCTTCGTCGCAGACGCAGGTACTCTAATTATCCTATACCGACAACAATTTCGCTTCCCAGTATTCTCACCGCCCTGGCGCATGACGCAGCTACCTTCCGTGGGATGGGAATGCCGAGGAGAGCTGATGTGCAGCGCCATTTTCCGAGTGGATGGTTTGCACCACTGCTCGCCTCTGGGTGAGTATGTACTATGTATCATGACGACAGCCTGCCACCCGATTCTCAGGTAATTCATAGATTTTGATATATAGCTTCGTTGCTGATAACAGTTACTCCATTGATCAGGATGACAACACATGTGACCTCTTTTTCTAATGGTTTTCCGATGTACCTCACTGGGGGGCCGGCAAGGAACTCCTCATTAAATCATCACCTCAGGATGTCAAGGAGGAACTTTAAATGACAAGCAAAATTAAAACGACAATGTATCAACTTGACCATGATTGTTCTCGCCAGAATTCATTTTGACTAAGTTCTGTGCTCGTGTTTGACTGACCTAAACATGGAACCTTGGTGAGCATCCCACCCCTGACCAAATGCTTATGGTCCCGATAACATGTACTGTGAAGTCAAATTCCTGGATCAGCAGTCCGCTGGGTATCATCATCAGGACGAACCGAGCTAGAGCGTTTCTCTCCGCTTCCTCTTATAGTGTGACACGAAATCTGCGGTGCTTGTCTTGTACACTTTTGCCTGTATCAAATTTCAGGTCCATTACCACCGCGGGTTGGAGTATTTAATGTTATCCGTGCCACTACTCGATCTCAAGTTGGGGAACCAGGAACTTATCTTGACAACGTGAGAGTAAAGGCACATGAGTGACGAGTTACTAATGATAAGATGGGAAACTCAGTGGAACACTGCAAGACCACGATCGGGATTGCGAGGGAAGCGCGACTGCCACTTCCCCACGTGTAGTTCAAGTGATGACGAAGTCGACATCTGGCAAACTCCCATTTGTGGAGGCTGAACTTTATCCTGAATGATGATCATTGCGCGATACCAGTATTCTTTCACAGCTGAGCGTGGCAGTCGCCGTGAGACGGCGAGAAGCAAGAAGGGCTTGGTAAATCTTTGGAATCTCGGCGGGTGAGTTTTTTTGCGAACGAAACAGCTCCTCATCTGGTTGTGCATGGGTTCAGTTTCGAGTCAACGTGTGAGTATTTCACACGCCTGGACCTGCCACCAGACAACCAAGATCGCGGCCCGTTGTTGCCTCCGTGTCATTCGTCATGATAACTGGCCTCGGAAGTGGGTGGCACAATGCGGATGGGGTCGCTGGGAGCCCGAGCATCAAACCAAGACAAGAACTCCGTCCACTTCGCGAGACGTGGTATCCAATATGCCATAGCGCTCCCCGATGATGGCCCAAAGGGTTTACAAAATCTGCAAAGTATCGTCTGAAATCCGCATGCGGCGCAATTATCCATTTGTGAAGACCATTGTGATGAACGCCTCGCGCAAGCGGTCGGACTTTGTGACAGGCACTCGACATTCGGTGCTAGGGACTTTACATATAGCTCGCCTGAGGGTTGGTCACCGGAAGAGCCGACATAGTGGAGAGGCTATCAATCATTCCAAACGATCACGGTCTCAAAAACATACAATCACATCCATGTGCAGAAATACATCCTTCAGCTTCTCAAACGACACCACACAGGAACGGCATCGAAAGAGAGACCCGCATTACAGTGACTACTCCGACCAATGCAAATCAGGCTCATCTTTCAATCAGGAAGAACCCACCGGACCACTTTCCCCGACGAATCCCCAACCCACAGCGTCTCGCTGGAGTGACCATCTCAGCTAATAGGCTAGGGGTAGGACATGACAAAGAAAACTCACTCAATAAAGTTGAGAGACGTGATGGACGCAGCGTCATTCTTTTCAGCCTCCAAGTCACGGACCTTTAGGAAACCCCATTGCGCTCGAGCACCCTCTGGAGTGTCTTCCGCATTCCAGGTATAGAGCGCAACGGAACCATCTGCGTGACCGGTCGCAAGAATGCCAAGATGAGAGTAATCCCGCTCGTGAAAGGCAATGGACGTCACACAAGGCATCCGTGCACGGGGTACGCTCGATGAGAGATCCAATCTCGCAATCGGGCGTGCATTGATGGTATGCAACCACAAAGAGTGGGTAGAACATGTCGCGATGTAACCCTGGTCGATCGTAAGATAAGTCCGCGATCGTCACTGAACCAACGCACCGTAGATTCGTTGATCGCGACAATATGCACAGCTGCATCTTCGATCGAGCAGTCGACGCCAGCATGCCAAATCGATCGGACGTACAGCCCTCTATTGAGATCCCAGAGAATAGCACTGCCGTCCAAGCTGCCACTGATCACTACCGACCAAGCCCTGGATACATGAAGAGAGATTATAGGAGCGGTATGTTTGCGCAGGAGGTGGACGAGCGTCAGCGAGGGGTCACGTCCCTTGCGGGTCTTGGTCGTCGTCGAACCCACGAACGTTGACGTCGACGGAGATGCATGAGACAAATGCCAAATGCGCACCAATGAATCATCAGATCCAGTCACCAAGGTGTCTTGGTCCGCAAATGCAGCGCAGGTGGGAGACATAGCTTCGATCGTTTGTGCGACCTGGAACAGAATACCGTCCATCATTATCGAATATTAAAGATTGAGCAACGTTTACCGTGCCGTGGTGAAGCACCCGAAGAGTGCCGTCTTTTCCCCATTGTACTTGTTCGTCGGAACGTGATGGCGAAGAGAGTAGACCCTCGGGTATAGGGGTCACTTTGCCACCAGCCTCCTTGACTACACATGCCACGGGCCCATCCAGTACCACTATAAAGCCGTGAGCACATGGCAATACGATAAACCCAATTCCTCGCCTTACCTTTTAGCGGCCGAGGGTCCCTGGTCAACGCCAAAGCATCCTCTGGTACTCCCCGCGAGGCTCGCACCGGTAAGCTGAGGATACCCTGTAAATTCCTCGGCGGATGAGGCGAAGAAAACAGCTTTCGTGGCGTCTGTCCAACTAATCATGGTGTCAGTCCACATAGAAACCCACGGAGCCGACATGATCACAGTTGTGTATAATTCCGATCGTCGCTTCTCGTTCTAGAGGATCCGTAATCTTGTCCAGATCTGGGATGTGTGAAGGATATCTATCGCTCAAGCTTCGGGACTGACTCACCTATCGCGCCCTCGTAGCTGAGTGGATGAAACACGTTCAAGGAATCAATGTCGTGTTGTTTGTCTCCCCATATGAGGTCGATCCACGCGGGGAGATTCTCGCTCACGTAGCGACTCTCTAAGGCCTTGAGATGGGCAAATAGAAGCGAACCAAGTCAACGTACACGAATGGATACGCACCTGACGATGCATGTGTACGAACAAGAGAGCATCCCCCTTGGCCCACGGGGGCAACTTGACATTATGAATTCTTTCACCCGTGGTTGTCGAGGAACCAAAGTCGATATTGGACAGGTTCTCGAGGAATCTAGCCAGTGCATGAGGCACGCATGAGTAGTCTGCTTGAGCTGAGCTTACTCTGGGCACGTAAAAAACTCGGGTATGAGCTCTCTCACGTCTCCTCTCACGTCTTGTGAGGCAGACAGATATGCCCTTCCAACGTCACTACACATCCATGCTGATCAACAACGCATATAGGCTGGATTCATCCAACATACATGAACAGTCTATCCGGGAGATCCCAATCCCCACCCTATGAAACAGGATGTATTTAGCTGGTCCAGTCTCAAACGTAGAGAACGTACCTGTAGCGTCTTAAACATGCTCGTATACGGCGCCATGCGAATCAAAAAGTGGCACACGATCATAGACCTGTCGTCAACCACGCGTTACTCTCTAAAACTGGACCACATAGAAATCCAACCGTACGAGCTAAAATGAGTACCGTAATGAAACGGTTTCTCCCCAACGCTCTCCAAGTTTTCATAACGGCTCCGAGCGATCTCACAACGCTCTGGTGTCAGAGCGCCCATTGGCTTTGACAGACTAGGCAAACCAAACCATGTTACCCGCAGGGATAGAGGGGTATGAAAGATGACTCACTCCCGGAACGAATCAAGCGACGACAAATCCAAAGTGTCCGAGGTATAATCCTTCAAAACCCAGGCTTTCGATTCACGATCAGACAGGCGCCAACCCACATCATCAAGGAAACGCACGAAAGACTGGATACTGTGTCGCATCGCTCGGCGTGCGTCCCGAGAGCTGGTTCAAGATGCTCAAATAGGTGTACTAACGGACCATCGCGTCAGGCAAGAACGCTGCAAGACGAGAGCGGTCCGCCTACATTGCTGATCTCTCTGTTCTGCCACTGTCGTTGTGCTGTCGCCAATGCCTTGTCGTCGGCTGTCAACACCGCTCTCCCCTTTCCTTTTGGCATCGCGATGCTCATCTCGCGCAATACAAGTCCGAGAGTTGACACGTGCTCTTGGGCCGAATATCGCGTTATGATGACTTGCAGTCTCTGCGACACGTCATGACGATGGGCACCGTCCAGAAAGACGGCCAACAGCGTCCGACTGTCCTTGAAGAAGATTTCCAGACTGACCGTTGCTGAGCCAATATTAACGACACCACGAGCATACACTCACGCGACATCTCGAAACAAAAACGACTTGTTCGAAAACCCTGCAATCTGTTCGAGCGACCTGGGTTCCCGTGAGTATGAGGCCTGACGATCCTGTAACGCACCACTCACCAACGGCGTGCTCTCTGCGGACTTCGCACATGGGGCGTACTCCCAGCGACGAAAAACATCCCTTTGGGTGCATCGACGGCATCGATCAGTTCACCCACCTCGTTCTCGATCAATCCATCCAACATGTACAGGTGTGTATGTCCGAAAATGAGTAACCCGGCTGGGAAGCAAAGCAGTCAGAGGTGAGGCGACGACACAAGGGAGATCCGTACGATAGGAATCTACGCCCGATACTCGGCATATGGTGCTTACGGCTTCGATAACGTCCCCCGGTTCGAGTTCATGCCTCACCCTACGATGCTTGTCTTCCGCCATCTCGTCCGCCAGAGCATTCCCATTCTCCTCCGAGAACACTTCCGCATCATCCTTGATCGAGCCATCCATCTGCAAGGTGGACGATGCGTCCGTATCTCTCTCGTCGTTCGTCGTACTGTTGGTCTCTGGGTGAGGCACGAGACCAGGCGACTCGGTGAACGGCTCTAGCTTGCTCCTGAGCACCGTTTAGCACACGACGGGGAATCAAGGAACACAGCTCACCGCGTCCTATGTGGGCCTTCTGTCTCGTCCAGTCTCCAAGTCCGTTCAGGGCCGATATGACACCAAACATCGCGTTCCGAACTTCCTCCCAAAATTCCTTCGCTAACCACCGCGATTCGCCGGCGGCGCTCACGCCTGTGATCCGCGATGAGATCACACAACACCATAGACAAAGCATGGCTTACATATCGATACACGTTTTCCAAAAACGTTCCCGCTCGGAGGCGACGATCGTATGTCTCCATTCTTCCAAACGCGTGGTGGTCTTCCGCAGCGACTCTTCTTGAACAGATGCAAGCCTGCTAGACGATAACGTCACGGCAGGACTCGTTGGCTGAGATCCAGGCTTGGTGATCTCTAATATCTGGATTGCGCGCTGCGTCAGACATGTTTCAGACAAGACATCGTTGTCGATCACCTGCTGCTTTTGGGTGGGCGATACGTGATGGCCCATCGCTACCAATGACCCAAGGTGTGTCAGTTGCGTGGACACCTTTGTATCATCGCTCCCCGGTGACGCCGAAAGACATTCCACAAGTATCCCAGTCGGGCTCTGAGATTTGAATAATTGACGAAACGACGAATGCGATTTGTGAAGATCGATCAGGTCGTCAAGGATTCGCTCGACGACAAGTCTCGATGGTCCTGAGTCAAATCGATGTCAATCATGGATCAAGTGTCGCCGAGGAGGACCGACCTTGGATTCGGGTGTCCGAATAGGCCAACAACCCCTGACGGAGGGCTAGCAACACGACGGTGAGCATCTGGGGACATTTGACCACCTTTGAGGTGGTTCCCCCTTCGCGCGCTGACTGCAGCACTAAATCGAGAGCAGCCTCATGAATGGCATCATTCCAGATAGGTGGTAGCGCCTCCTTCAAGACAAGCCAACCACTGGCAAGCTCGAACTTCTTCGCAAAGGAAGTGGAGGTACCGAAGCTGATACCAATAATCGCAAGGACTTGACAAACGAGAGCGGGAGAGGGTTCAGATCCAAGCCACAGCAAAGAGACGCGTGCAACGGGAAGAGCTTCTGCAAACTTCATGTACATGGTCGGGATTCGGAGGAGTGATATGACGGCGTCCAAGACGAGCCGCGCATTCTCGCCGTTGTTGGTACCACCGGCAAAGGAAGCTCGCGGAACAGGACCTGTAACGTCATCAAAATGTGTGGCTCGGCCTACACATTACACATACCAGAGTGTGCGTTGGCTGCAATGTACGACGCGACGGGTTTGATAGCATCGTTGGCAGAGAAATGTGCTTGCATGACAACGCCTAGTGCACTGGCAATATGACCGACCGTCTCCGGAGGGTACCATGACGACTGCAACGCAAACAACAATCGACGTACGAGGTTGAGTTTGGATAGGCGAGCCTTGGCATTGAATTTCCGGTGACGGCTGGCACGTAAGAGAAATGCCAAGTGCTCCAAATGTGCTCGCTGAATATCAGGAGTTGTTGTGGACCAAAGCTCAAAGTCGAGGGCAATGGCAACGTATGCGATCGTGTTAGTAATAGTGGACGTACTTGAATAATCAGCGATTAACTATACAGCATACGCAAACAAGAAGTGCCACTTACTCTGGAGAGCGAAAACTGAGTCCAAGAAACTCGAACAGAATCTCAAAAGTCGTCATATTGATGAGATGACTTTTTTGACAAAGGATACTGGCAAGAACATCGTAACCACCTGTAGCCATCAGCAACAAACATGAACATGGAACATCGTTCTCACCGACTCGTTCCATATCCTCCGAATTTTGCCAACAGTTACGAAGACTATCGCATAGGATGGCGATTGTCCGGGATAACTCGTGGGGCGTCTTTCGCCGTTCAACGGGACGTGCAGCAAATAGCGTACGACAGCGCTCACCTCTGCAAGGGATACCAAACAAAGCACCAACTGAGCACCCCACAACGAGAGTTCTAATGGTCGACACGGAATAGCAAGCAGAGGTCCAGAGATGGTAATACTGCTCGAATCATGCCTTTTTAAGAGAGGGTGAACATCTAATGGTGGAAAGTGGGCGAGATCCTTGGTGACGAGCTTGCACAGAACCGAGGCCTCGTTGATCAATACGCCATCTCTGATGGCTTTCTTGAGCGGTGTTTCTCCAGACGCCGACCCAGAGCCAACCATGTGCATGTTCAGCGAGGTGGAGGCTTCGTACGTGAGAAACCGGACAAGCGTCCTGTCCTGAAAGTTTCCTTCGTATTTGGGACCCAGATGATGGATAAATCTGGGGAGTTCGTCGTCTGTCCTCGATGAGCGACAAAAGGGTGCGAACATGAAGGAAAAGTCACCTAGCGTCGTAGAAAGGAGGTATGCCGACACGATACACCAACCAGAAGCCCTATCTGGTCTTGTGTCACCCAAGGAAAATTCCCCGACACAGTTCTCGTGGATATTGGGGTAGGCCCAGTCCAATGTTTCACCAAGAACACCATCTACAAACACACCTAGAAAAGATATTAAATCGGAGACAGCACGCGACACACTCAAACGTACGAACGGCAGCTTGAGATGCTCGGTGCGGGTAATAAACGAGAGCAATATGCGTCCAGCGAGATGTCTCTATTCGTGTCTTGGATAGAACTCCAAGCTCCTGGCGAGAACTGGTGCGCAGTGCAAGGGCACCGTTGCTGCCTATGCTCAGTTCTATAGCATAGCGTGCGCCGAAAGAAATGCGGAATATGTTGTGTGCCGCGGAGGGCATTCTTTCGAACCATGCCCATAGCTATGAAAACTAAATGTAGCCTACAATGCGGAGAAGCGAATATCCTGACACTTACGAGGAACGTCAAACCAGAGGCTGGAAGTGTAGTGCAGCTACCAAGCGGCATTGTCACGGAAGACATATCCTGGAACAAAATATGAGGCGGCCATTTCGACTTCAAGCCCGAGCGAATGAGATCGATCATCTCTGCATCCAACGATTTGTCCTCCTTCACTGCGCACTGGAATAATCGTTGCGCATCCCGAGTGGAAGCACCCATTTCGAATAGCCTCTTGACGATCTTGCACTGCAGCCGACGTTCCGCGGCATCTGGTCCTTGTTGGTCTACTGTAGACGAAGAGATGAAATTGGAAAACATGGGTGTTAGTATACCCAGCATGCTCAGGACGGCAAGGTTGCGATGGGACGACCGGGTGAGGTGTTCCAAGAGTTTGTACACCATGAGCCGGAGGGAACCATTCGTCGCGAGAGAGCCGAGCACAAACTCCCAGACGATCTTGAAGACACCGGGTAGATGGATGGTACCAAGAGAAGGCGCGAATTCCAAGAAATGGATGTCTAAGTCGTGGAGGTCATGGTAAGATGCTTGCAACGTCACGAACAGGTCTATCACAGCAAAGTCGTGGACAGAGAGGGAAAGAAGGCAGCCGAGGGTCTTGTCAAAGGTGACAGGATGTTTGATCAGTGCGCCGCATGCGTCTGACAAGGCTGCGTAGCCGACATACTCCTGGTGTTGGGTAAGAATATGGGCGATACACTGCAAAGTCGTCGACGAACCTCGAAGAAGGTCAAGTTGATCGGATGATGATATAAAGCCTTTGACGCGAGCATAAACGCGAGCTGCATACACTCGAACACTTGTTGAGTTGACTGGGGACTGGACAATGCGGATGGGATGGCTGAGAGCGTCGACAAGACATGCATCAAAACAAGAAATCCATCCGCTTCGCGAAACGCGTCCAACGCGCCGGGGTGCTCTCCGATGAAGGCCTGAAGGGTTTGCAAAATCTGCGAGACATTGTCTGAATTCCACAGGCGGCGCAGTGATGCAACGTTGGTCTTTACCGTGATCCTCGAGTGGGTATCATCCGCCAACTTTAACAACCCCACCTGAGATCTAACCTGGCTCTCGAGAGCGCTTTCGTGAGGGGTCACTGCGGATTGAGCATCATTTGAGGATTCAGAAATGTCGTGTCCGAGATCGTGAAGGTTTCGAAGAGGTGCGAGAAGCGACCTCAGCATTTTATAGAATGAAGGCCCTCAGTAAATGTTCATTACACGTGCCACTGGGCGTAGTTCGGGCGTAGTGGACACGATTTCCTTGTTTGGATAATGACTCTGTTCACGCGTGGAGAAAGTGGGGTTCGCTGTAGTAGCGAGCATGGGCTTAAAAGGCGCTACAGGTACGTCCAGGCTTGCTGCATACTTCAATAACCCAGTTTCCTCTAACAAACGATGGGTTCCTGGTTAAGCACCATAAAGAAACACCTACTACTACAGATACAATCTGGTGCTCTGAATGTGAGTTTCCATTCCTTGCTTCTAATTTATCTACTGACACATCCCGCAGCACAACGCACAACGCAGCATCTCCAATACTTTCCCTCGTATGTACGGAGCAAGGCAGCGAGGAAACCCCTGGACTCGGGGATCAGCCACAGCGACCCTCTTCCTCAGGTTCTGCAACGCACACGGACGAGAACGAAGAATTAGTTATTAGTTATTAGGTGTATGAAAGTCACCTTTCCATGGGTTTTCAAAGATTGCTAATCACAGCTTGGCAGGTATCCGAGTGACGGACATTGCTCTTGGCCTTGGACGAATCCCCGCCGGCTTTTACATCGTGGTATATCACAGTGGCCTTGAATGGAGGATCGAAAATAAGCGTTCGTTAGTGAATGACAATGTTGTCGAATGAAGTGAGCAGATTCCAATGTGAGACCCCCCTTCTCTGACTGTGGTAACCCTGACAGAGTTCTCAAGCCGTCAGATCTCTCAGCCATCGTTTGTCTTGCAGTCTATGCATCCTTCGAATTCCAGCCCATGTTAGGTGATGGTGAGCAGCTGCGAAAGTTAACGATTACTGTGGAACAACTAGTACAAAAGACATTCGTGAGTGGGACGGGGTTTTGCTCAAGGATTTAGTTATTTACACCATGGCAGCGTTTACCCTCTTCCCAAAAGGTGAAGACATTGTGTCCCCATGTTCATCTATTTTAGTAAGTGTTGAACGGAGGAAGTACGAAAACAGCGACTCATCAGTGTCGACGGTCGTCAACCCTTATCGCGTAAGTACTCGAATTCTGTCGGCGTGATCCTTCATAACCACTGCATGTCCACAGTCAACCACAGAATTCCAAGGCGAGCTAGGAGACGCAACAAACCGAGGGCACAATGCGCTCTCGCGTTACCGAAGGCACGGGGGGAAATGGGATCTGGAGCATTCTATTACAGAGTTTGAACAGGCGTTCAATATTTGTCTGCTGGACCATCCTTGTCGTGCGGCTACTCAGTCAAACCTGGCAATGGCGAAATTCATTCTCTGTCAAGTTGAGGACACAGATGCCTTCCTCGCTCCCCTTGGCTTGTATCATAGTGCACTCGCTGCCCGTCCTGTGGGCCACGTTGACCGGCCTTCCAGGCTGATTCAGCTGGCCGCAGTGCATTTCGCGCCTTTAGAAAAGGGGAGGGACGAAGTCGAGGGAGCACAGGCTGAGGGATTGCTGCATGAGGTGATGGTGCTTGGTTCTACGGAGAGTCACGAGAGGCAAGCTGTGACGTTCGTGCTCCAACTGCATGCCGGACGTGCACTAGACCCTGCTCAGGCGGATGGGCAGTCATCAATAAAGCAGGGTTCACCTTCACGCTTAGCGGACGAGCCTGTTGATTTCAAGTATCCAATTATTGCATCACTTTGAACAGTTCGGTAATCTAGTCTCCCTACAACAAGCAATCACGCTGTTGGAGAAATTGGTGGGCTCTACTTCAGTTTGGAATGACTGGTACCGCAAAGGGCTAGGGAATCTCGGTATGGCATTATCGTACCGCTTCAATCGCCTCGGGCATCTGAGTGACCTCGAGGACGCAATTTCCATGCTCAAGCGTATTGTTGACCTCACTCCTCATGGTCATCCTGACAAACCCACCTGTCTTAACAACCTCGGCCTGTCCCTCAAAGTTCGTTTCAGACGCACTGGGGAGCTGAGGGACCTCGAGCGCGCAATTTTAACACTCAGGGATGCTATCTGCCTCACGCCCCATGGTCACCCTGACAGGCCTGGCCGTTTTAGCAACCTTGGATATGCCTTCAAAGTCCGTTTCTTGCATCTCGGGGAGCTGAGTGACATCGAGCATGCAATTTCGAGGCATAGGGATGCTGTTGACCTCACTTCCCATGCTCACCCTGACAGGCCTGGCTGTCTTAACGACCTGGGCGACTCATTGATCACTCATTTCGAGCGCCTCGGGGAGTTGAGTGATCTTGCGGATGCGATTTCAGTGCTCAGGGATGTCGTTGACCTCACTCCTCACGGTCACCCCGGCAAACCTGCTCGTCTTAACAACCTCGGTAACCCCTTCATCACTCGTTTCAAGCGCCTTTGGGGAGCTGTGTGACCTCCATGACGCAATTTCGAGGTATAGGGAGGTTGTTGGCCTCACTCCTCATGGTCGCCTTCACAAGCCTGGCCACCTTTACAACCTCGGCAATGCCCTTCGAACCCGTTTCAAGCACCTTGGGGAGTTGGGTGATCTCGAGGGCGCAATTTCGATGCTCAGGGATGCTGTTGACCTCACTCCTCATGGTCACCCCGACAAACCTGATCGTCCCAACAGCCTCAGCACCTCCCTCAGAGTTCGTTTTGAATGCCTCGGGGGGTCGAATGACCTTGAGCGCGCATTTTCGATGCTCAAGGATGCTATTGACCTCACTCCCCATGGTCACCCCGATAAGCCTGCTCGTCTTACCAGCCTCGGCAACTTCTTCTTGACCCATTTCGGGCGCCTCGAGGATGTGAGTGTCCTTGAGTGCGCAATCTCGGCGTTCAAGGATGCCATTGGCCTCACCCGCTATGGTCACCCTGACAAACCTGCTCTTCTTAGCAACCTTGGCAACGCTTCCTTGACTCATTTCGAGCGCCTCAGGGAGCTGAGTGACCTGGAGGGTGCAATTTTCATGCACAGGCATGCCGTTGACCTCACCCCGCATGGTCACCCTGACAAGCCTGGTCATCTCAACAACCTCGGCAACTCCTTCAAAGTTCGTTTCGGCCACCTTGGGGAGTCGAGTGACCTTGAGCACGCAATCTCGACGCTCAAGAAAGCTGTTGGCGTCACTCCGCACGGCCACCCTAACAAGCCCGTCTATCTTAACAACTGGGCAACTTTTCAAGCGCTCGTTTCGAGCGCTTTGGGAACTCGGGCGACCTTGAGCAAACACTTGCCCTATATTCGCATGCTGCGTCCGCCCCCACTGGCCCCACCGATGCTCGATTTTATGCATCACAGAAGTGGATCTCATGTGCTCAGGATATATGTCACCCCTCTCTCTTGCAGGCTTATTCAGTTTCTATTAGCCTTCTCCCTCAACTCGCATGGATTGGTCTCTCTCTCACACGCCGTTACTCTGAACTGACACGAGGTGTCGATGTGGTGCGGGAGGTGGCGGCAGCGGCTCTAGACGCTGGATTCCCAGAGATTGCTGCGGAGTGGCTCGAGCAAAGGCGTTCGATCATTTGGGGGGATCTGTTTCAGCTTCGCAGCTCCTTTGAAGAATTGTCGTCTGCTTATCCTGATCATGCCCGTCGACTTCGGGAACTTTCTGCCGCATTGGAGCAGACCAGTGCCAGTCGCGAAGCATTCTTGTCCGCATTCTCCGACACTCAAAGTGCGACGCATCGTGCAAAAGAGTCCTCGCAGCAAGAGGTGGAGAGGCACCGTACGCTTGCGATCAAACGAGATAAATTGCTCCAAGAGATTCGACGCTTCCCTGGTTTCGAGCAATTCCTTCTCCACAAGGACTTTTCTCAACTCCGTGCCTCGGCACACGCCAGACCAGTGGTTTTCCTGAACGCGGCCGAAACCCGCTGCGATGCCTTGATTGTGCTTGCTGACGTGGAGCGTGTTCTCCATGTCCCGCTTCCCAATTTCACTTTCCAGAGGTCCTCAGGGCTTCAGAACATGCTGGCGAAATTACTTGGTCACGCTCGTGTCATGCCCAGTGATGACTCGGACAGGAAGGGGGGGCCCTGTAACGCGGCGCGGCGTCAGCTGGGAAGCTCTCTTATCCCACTTGTGGAACGGCGTCGTCAAACCAGTCCTCGACGCCTTGGCTTTTTCGTTATGTGATGTTGTGCTGCTTGAATCTATATCTGATCCCTCCAAATAAACTCGTGGCGACTTATCGCGCATTTTTTGGTGTCCTTTGTGTTTCCTCCTATCCATGCAACTGGTCTCTATGGTATTCAGCATTCGGAGCCTAATCCTGCTGCGCCCAGCGGCGACCTCCGCCTTCTTGCAGTCTGTCAGCCACCCTCAGATGGTCTACCCCCACTTCCAGGTGTCGCCACCGAGCTGGAACACATCCAGGCCGTCATCCAGGATTCGCCTTCCGCACGCACCACCCTCGTGACATCCTGTATCGGAAAAGTCCTCTCACTGATGAAGGCGGCGGACTGAGTCCATTTTGCATGCCATGGCATCCAAGATGCCGAGAACAGCGGCCTGTGTCTTGCCCATCGACGGCGCTTGCGGCTACGTGGCATGATCGCGCTCAGGTCACGGCCGCGTCCCCACGGTGGACTCGCTTTTCTCTCCGCGTGTCAGACGGCGATGGGTGACGAGGGTCTTTCGGATGAAGCTATCCATATCGCCGCGGGGATGTTGTTTGCGGGTTATGGGGGTGTCGTGGGTACGATGTGGTCGATCAGCGATGCGCTTGCGCCTGGTGTGGCGAGGGATGTGTACGCGCGATTGTTTCGAAACGGGACGAGGCCGGATTATCGCGAGGCTGCACGCGCGCTACACGGCGTCTTCGAGACGGTGGCAGAGCGTCGTTTGTCACTTGGCTTCCGTTCATTCATGTAGGTCTTTGACTATCCGGCAGACGAAGCTATGCGCAATGATAGTACATTTATGGAGACTGGCGCACTCGACATGTGTTCGAACAATCTAGCCTGTATTTCTATCACTCCCTCTTTGCATTGATAATGTCCACAAACTCGGGCTTCAACGATGCACCACCCACAAGGAACCCATCGACGTCGGGTTGCTTCGCTATCCAAACCCAACGCATTCAACACGAGACCCACGAAGACGGGGACGTACGCACCAAGTTCCTTGCAGTTTGCTGCAGTGACGGAGCCCCCGTAAATGACCCTCGTCGTGGCCGCAACGCTCTCGGACACCCCCGTCTTTAAGAATTGACGAATCTCGGCGTGGGCCTCTTGCGCCTGTGCGGCAGTGGCGACCTTGCCTGTGCCGATCGCCCACACGGGCTCGTACGCAATCACGATGTGGCTGCAAGACGGCACTCGAGTCGGACCAGCAGACATCAGGGGGACAACGTACCTCCAGTAAGACGCGTCCTTGAGAATGTCGACGACAGCCTGGAGCTGTTCGTTGACAACCTCTGTCGTATTTCCTGCTTCCCTTTCCGCGAGGGTTTCTCCGACGCAGAGGATGACTTTGAGATGGGCATCGAGCGCTGCCTTGGTCTTGTTCCCGACCAACTCGGAATCTTCGTGGAACAGGGTGCGACGCTCCGAGTGCCCTGATGCGTTTCAACATGTTGCTTGTAGATCGACTGGAAGAGGTATAGACGTACCGAGAATCACGTATGGAATGCCCACATCGACAAGCTGGGTGGGGCTATTAATACAAGATGATGGTCAACACGCTTGAAAAACAAGGATGCCCATCCGATTGACCTGATCTCGCCCGTAAAGGCGCCCGATGTCTTGAAATAACAGTTTTGAGCGGCAAGTTGGATCCTGTTGCGGACGAGGGTTTTGAGGGGGACAAGGTAGAGTGCAGGGGGTGCAATGACAACCTCTATCGCCCTTGATCATTGAGTGCACCGCGATGAAGATGAGAAAGACGCCGGACACGCACCGGTGGAGGGATCTAGATCAGCTTGATTAAGGATGTCGATGATGTTCTTTTTCTGTTCCACCGAGCCGGGGTTCATCTTGAAATTGCCTCCAACGAAGAATCGGCGAGCCATGGTTTATGGTGGTTGAAAGGGTAAGGGGTCTGATTGCGATCTGATATGGATTCTACTCTATTCGGCACTTGGCTCGGGCTCTACCGTCGGTCAAAGGGAGGGAACTTACTTTCGGTTGACATGCTGTTCCAATTGGACCACTGTAGAGATACGTAGATACTCGCGATGCTCTGAAATAAGCGCCGCCGATAGTCGAAACCCTCTCCCGCGCCAAGCATGTCTCTCCAATGGCCTATTCCCAGCAACTCTCCGACGTCGTCAGCGGCGAACAATACCGCTACGCCCTCACCAACTTTGTACGTCCTCCCCATCACACACCGCTGCACCCACTCACACCGCCCAGCGCATCGCCCACGAAAAAGTCGAAGAACAGCGCCGTCAACTCGAGGCACAAGAAAAACAAACCGCCCTCCTCCGCGCACGCATCGCACTCCTCGAAGGCACCGCCAACGGCGCAGCCCAGACACCCAAACAAGGCGGTTCCTCGGTCGATGATTTCTCGATCAAGGTGCGTCCCAGTCAGCACGGGCATTGTCAGATCAACCCACCGTGCATAGAACGCAGCGTCCCAACTCGAGCGGCTCTTGAACCGCTGGGCAGCCGAGGTCGTTCGTACGCCCCCCGCGTCTCTCTCGGACATTTACCTCGCCGCGCTCGCCGACATCACCGGCGCTGGCTCCTACGACGCGTTGCCCCCCGACGGTGCCTCTCCCATCCAGGTCCAAAACATCCTCCGACACGCCCTCTCGGAGCTCATCAGCACCGAGCTCATCAACGTCCTCATGGTCACCAACTCGGCAGAGGCCAACATACAGCTCACGCACATACACGAACATCTCTTTGCCAGTACGTCTCCACCATAACGTGCGCGCTATGCTGACATGCGATCACGCTAGGAAACCCCGTCGTCGCAGGCGTGTGGCGCCGTCAAACGCTCTCTGCCGCCGTCGACGCGTGTTCCCCAGAACTCATCGCGAGCATGTTGGAGGAACAAATCCCCACGCTCATTAAACGCCTTGGTGACCACGCCCGCGGTATCCCCCCCATCATCGACGCCGCATACACCTTTTCGCGCATGCTCCACGGCTCACCCTCGACGGGCGGTGGAAGCGGCGCGGACGCCTTTTACCGCTCCTTTGTCCCCGAGATCGCGAGTCACCTCGATCCACGACAGATTGAGCTCGTCCGCAGGTGTCTCAGGAGTGAACGTAACGATGTCGATAGAGTCGGCACCACGGTCTTTCCTGGACTCGTCAAAGTATCACGCGGGGGCGCTGACAATCAGGACACCAATCAGACGGTCGTGCGGCGTGCTCAGGTCATGTGTGAGTGTGCGCTGTATACGGGGGGTCTAGACACGTCTCTGCCGTGAACGATACACAACGTTTACCATCTAGATTGCATCGTGTGTGTCAATATCATCTGTGAATCTATATGACGAGCAAGGACGCGAGCGTCGCTTGTGCTTGTATAACCTGAACCCATACATTCAGTATCATGTCAGAGTTGGGAGTGGAAAACCTTGCCCCCAAAGCCTGCTGTGCCTCTAGTCTCTTCCGCGCAGCTTCCAACCAGTCATGAAGCAACTCCTTTGCAGGGCCCGTAAGCTGATTTAGCTCCCGCGCAGCACTATCCAAGTCCTTTTCGTTCATGTAAAACTCGGCGCGAGACAGCACGCTCAACACGTCCGACCCAGGCGCAAGCCCATGTCTCTGGAACCGAAACGACGCCAAGAACTGGGACGCCAGAAAAGAGAGCACGCCTGCATTCTCGTCCGGTACGAGCGCGACGCTCGACACGCGCGGTGCCACCGACGTCGTGAACCACGTCGTCAGGTCCGCCAACGGTTCCACACCCACGTCGGGAATGTCCGACTGCTCGAGCGATGCGAGGGCAGCCGCCACGACCGCGTCGTCCTTGGCGGCGGCCACGTGTCGCAGTATACGTAGCTCCTCGCGAAAGGGTTTGCGCTCTGGCGCGTCGACCGCGGCTTGCAAGGCGCGCAACGCGGTCCACATGCCGTGCACGCGGATGTTTTCGTCGAGATAGCTCGAGTTGTCGAGTGCGACCCGTTCGAGGCGTTTGAGCCCCGTCGCCAGCTCGTCAAGACGCGCCAGTCGTCCACCCCGCTCCTCCTCGACCTTGACCTTGACTTCGCGAATCCATCGACGCTGGAGCTCGATGCCCTGTGCGACGATCGCTTCTTTCAACCTACACCTGGGGTCAATGTCGAGATAGAAGAGCACATCGGGATCGCTCACCGTTCGTTCAACAGCTCCGTCTGCGCCTTGAGCTCACCATCCAACCTCTCGCGGTACGCCTGAACGAGCTTCATCTTTTCCTCCGCAACGTATTTTTCATAGTCTTCGCGCTGCAGTGCGAGCTTGTCCTGGGACTCGAGTTCGAGTTCGAGCAGTTTCGTGGTGTACTCTCGGGCTTGCTCGTCGAGTTTTGCCTCGAGGTCGTGCTTTTCGTCTTCCTTGATCTTGTCGAAACGCGTGGCGAGCTCGGTGAGATCATTCCGGGCGGTATCAAGGATGCCCTTTGCCTTTTCTGCCGCCGTGGGGTTGGCATTCAGATATGAGGCGAGGTCGTCGATGGTGCCTGCGAGGTGGGAAATGACGGGCTCGGAGACGGCAATATCAGAGACGGCGGGTGCAACCAGTGGAAGTGACTCGGGTTTGGGTTTGGGTGCCGGTTTAGGTCTAGAATAACCAGGCGGGGGCTCGAAACCAATGGGAAGTGGATCCGCATACACGTTGGCGTCGCGCGGCTTGTCCGACAAGACGACCACCTGTACATCTGCAGAGCCATCCGACGTAGGGATAGGCTCCAGGACAGTGTCGATGGGTTTCGCCAACGCAGCCTCTGCTTTTTTGATCAGGTCGTCCACCTCGTCAGCAAACTGCGCCGCCTTGTATCTTGCGAGCGCTGTAGCTTTAGCGGAGGCCTCTGGAGAGGGTTGCTCTGCAACGGTCGTCTTGAGAACGGCCGCAGTGGATTTGACGCGCGCCTTGACCTCGTCCACGGACGCCTTTTTACTCTCCCGCGCCGTCTCCTTGTCGGAGGGGGTGTCGTGCGCCTTGGCCGCCGTCACATGGCCGAGCTGTCGTTGGACAAAGTCGTAGACGGATTTGGCAGTGTCGACGGTGGCGACGACGACCTGCTGGACGGTGATGTCGTCCCAGTGGTGCTGTTCGCCGTACTCGACGAGGACGTTGCCCAAGGGGACATGAGTCGTGAAGAGGTCGCGGTACTGCGGGTTGTGGTAGGAGACAAAGGTGCTGCCGATGTAAAAGGTGCCGGTTGCAGTGACGGAGTAGAAGAGGAGTCGTTGGACGAGGCGGTTGGCTTTCGGGGGTGCCGACGACGAGGCGGAAGTGGTGGTGCTGGACAAACGCTGTCGGGGGTGGTGAGGTTCGAATGGGAGACAAGTGAGAAGGTGTGCTTACAGTCCTTGCCCTAATAAAGCCTCTGCCTGGGGCTCGTTTGGGGACGGCGAGGGCGCGGTGCATCGTGTGCAGCAAAACTCGTCGACGCCGAGGTGTATACAAGGTTCGGAAAAGTCCGTGAGACCTCCCGGTGTCGCACGTCACTAGGTCGCTCAGAGAATATGACCCTTTCTTTTCAGAATTGAACAACACGGACAATTGTAAATCGACGCTTCTCAAGTGCGGTGTCGACTTATCACACATCGGTGTTGCCTCAAGTTACCACAAAGCGACATCTGATGTGGGCGCTCGCCATAGGGGACATCATCATTGTTTCCCGTTTCATCTGCTTGAAGATTTGAACAGCGCCGTGCGCAAGAGTCGTCAACTTCCTTGAAACCAACGAAACAAGTAATATCGATGATTTCG
The DNA here is from genome assembly GCA_038092775.1 of Boletus rubescentipes. Taxonomy (NCBI): domain Eukaryota; kingdom Fungi; phylum Basidiomycota; class Agaricomycetes; order Boletales; family Boletaceae; genus Boletus; species Boletus rubescentipes. The sequence continues at coordinate 6,147 of JBBPRA010000164.1, read as the reverse complement.
TAACCCGATCACCGGAAATTCATCAGTGTCCGTGTCTCGGGCAAAGGAGCGTATAGCCTTGTTTTTCCTGGTCAAGCAAGTGACAACACTATTGCTCTGAAAGCCACGGACCTAACAATAATTACAACTTAGCCATCACAGAAATATTAACTACGATCGCACTTGGCGGTCACTCCGGTTACTTGACCTTTATTTCTGCCCATCTTCCCGTTATCGTTGACTTCGAAACACTCTCAGGTTCGCAGTCCTGATACCTACTCCTGTCAAGGCTCGCAGAACTCGCAGGTCCCATCTTTCAATCCCATTTTTCAAAACCGACTCTGCTGTTCTAACGTTCGACAACGGAGGCTCGTGGCAACTTGCCTACGGTGAGGATGGCCCTAAACTTTATAGATACGGCATGCGATCATTGTGATGACGGCCCGGGTTTCATGGCGCCGATTTAGTCATATTTCAGCGCTGCGCTCATAATGCAGTTTGATGCACGATAGCACCACAAGTCAACTTCCGCTCTCTTATAAAATGGGACTGTTCCCTGTCAAACAGAGGAGTATACATTTCTTTAGCACCGATGTCGCCACAATCCGCGCTCACTGCCGTACAGCAGAATAACTACTTGTCCCGTATGGTTATCTTCATATATGAGCGATTGATTCTTATCGCATCTTAATTACAGTCGCCATCATTGTTGCCGTCGGATATGATTACGGTGATTTACAAGTCCTATTATGCTACGATATACCAACTTGAACTTACACACTCTCAGTGCTTACATTTTTAAAAGAGGTATGCTCCCTGCCAATATACTTTCTTCGCTCACGAGCCATGTAGATTGAATATATCTGGGTCAGTACCAGCCGGCATTTATCCTGGTAACATGTTCCTGACGACACTATAGAGCAAACCCTGGACCCCGGTGTCAACGTTATTCATTCTTGTATGTGTCCGAGTTCTCAACGTGTTATCACGACCTGGACTGACTGTCGTTACAGGTTCGTTATGTTGGTCTTTGCAATCTCCTGTAAATATATGGTGTTATAGGACACATTGATTACTAACTCCAAATTGTTCATCAGAATAGTTTCCCTCTGTATGTTCTGTATTTAAAACGTGACGCTGAGTGAATCCTGACACTTCTTCGAGTGGGGAGTAGCTTCATACCTGGCCCTGCAAAGGTGCGGTTTACTCTAACGCTGATGAATAACGAGTATGTTGAATCAATTCCTTGTAGATGTACGTATTCACCATACCCTCTATATCGGGGTTTCCTATCAAAACTGATATCCACTAAACAGGTGTAGGCATACTCACAAAGCATTGTCTGTATGACTTATTGACAGAAGCTTTCAAGGCGGAATACTGTATGTCATCAATCAATGGACATATATTCTCTTTCTTGGTGCAGCTGATTGTAAGTTGTTGGGTAGTTCACTTTCAAACAGGAAACCCTAATGGTGGTTGCAGTCGTGATGATCCTGCGTGTATGGGCAATGTATAATCGATCGACGCTCATCCTCGGTGTTCTCCTTACCTCGTTTTCCTTGGAGATCATCGCCAACATTCTCTTTGCTGCGGTCACCGGCATTCCGAATCTGTCAGGTACGTTGATGCGGGCTGAACAGATGGTGTCCTACACTAACGAGCTGTCCATCATGGCTCCACTTATTTGCCGTTCCACAGTCATCATTGCCCAAATACCGGGCTATACATCTTGCACATGGGTGCTCACCTCACCGACCTGGATGGAAGTGGCTGATATTTTACAAATCATGCACGGTGCAGCAGTGTGCATCCTTGGGACTGTTCGATTCGTGATCCAGTCGCGTCAGATGTACCGCGTCACAAGGCAGTGGCAACCCAACCAGTACATGGTCTTGCTCGTCAGAGAGGGCATCCTCTACTTCTTTGCGTACGTCCTCTTCCCCCCTGCTTTCATCCAAGCTCGCAAAATTATCAACTGATATAACGATTACTTTGCTTCACAGCAACCTTCTCCTTGCCCTTATCAACATATTGGGTTTCTCGGTCATTCCGGCAGAAGGTTGGCCGATGATATTGACGCTCGCCTTGGAATTTGTGCCGATGTTCACGCTTAGCTCCCGGTTCATTCTGAGCATACGGGAGATGCATGCAGACGATATGCGGGGCAGACGTGGGAGTGGGATCGACACTGGGTTCGGCCTGTCCGTTTCTGGCCGCGACGCTGTCGAGACGGTGCTTGTGTTTGCAGATGTAGAGCAGAACGAGGGGTCAGCGGACGTGGAAGAGGCGATGGTGGAAATTGGGACGACTGAGTCAGACATGGGCAGCTTCCGGGCGAAATTTTCTACATGATCGCGTTTTGGTCTTGTGGTGGTTTATACGTGTGAACATGACGGGGACGGAACTTGTATCACTAAGTAGATCTACGTTGCTGTTCGTAACCAGTCTAACGGGGCTGTTATTGCCTTGGTCGCAAATGCAACTTGATCACTCGACGATGCGCACGTGACAGCCTGAGCGACGTCACCCTCGTCGTTACTTTCACGAGCGATATCTCTTCGATTGTCGTGTCGTTGTAACCTTGCGTGAGTTTCCTGGTCTCTGGCATTTCTTGCTCCCTCCCTTTTCGGTTCTCCAACACCGTGACGCTAGTGGGACCAGTTGTCATCGTGTTGAACGCGAGCCAGTATAACTCTGAAACACTCATCATCTTACTCGATCGCGGCCTTCATATTCTGGTTCAGGCGCTCATGAGAATGCTCGAGACCCATCAATGGAAACCTGTCGCTTGACTGTGTGCGCAATGCCATGTGGTCACAGCAAGTTTGGCACTTGGATCCTGGTCAAGTGATTGGCTTCCGGCCTTTTGCCACGGTGCTATAGGCTATTTGGCATGAGCGCCAAATCAGGCGTAGGGCGAGTAAGTTCACTGGCAGTGGGCGAAAAGCTCAGCGAGCAAAAATAATTTCCCCGTTTCTATCATAAGAAACAGCCCTACCATTGCAAATGCGTTTGGGACGACTTTTTCGTTGATGAGGGACGAGGAGACCACGTCAAATATCGCCATGGGTGAGTGCTGCTCTACGGAAAATCAAGCATGGTTCAAGTGTCCTACCATGTCGATTCTTGAAGCAGAGGATGTTCAGGTCGCGCGATCCGCTCGTGACAGTTCGTGGGGGCATTCAGGCAACTTTCGTTGCTCGCCTACCGCAAAACTCGTCGACGCCGAAGTCAAGCCGAAGTGTATACGAGGTTCGGAAAAGTCCGTGAGACCTCTCGGTGTCGCATGTGCTCCTCCGTCTTTCCCCCTTAGAAGAGTGGGAACAACGGTCTTCCTATCTAATGGGCCGCCTACGGGAGAGCAGTACTCGCCGTGGAACAGGTCGCACTCTTCCAGAATTCAACATGGCCAATTTCAAATCAAAGCCACTCCTCGTACACCTTGTTCCATCAGACCCACCACTCGTGAGGGCGTGCGAGTAGCCTGTTTGATTGTCTCTTTCAAGCACTGACCTGTGTTTGATACACCCGTAATCATTGACACGTGTCAGTGCTACCACAAGCGGACATTTAACATGAGGACTCGTCGTAAGTGAAGCGCCTCGTTGTTTCCCGTTCCATCTGCTTGAAGATTCGAACAGCGCTGTGCGCAAGGGTCACCAGCTTCCTTGATACCAACGAGACAAGTGATATTGATGATCTCGTAACCCGCCCACATGAAATTCATTGGTGTCCGTGTCTCGGGCCAGGAAGTGTATCGCCTCGTTTTTCTTGGACAGGTAGGTGACGACACTATTGCTCTGAAAGCGCACGGACCTAACAATAATTACAACTCAGCCATCATGGAAATATTAACTACTTCGATCTACTGATTTCACTGGCCAGTTACTCCGGTTACTTGAACTTTATTTGTGCCCATCTCCCCGTTATCGTTGACTTTGAATCACTCTGAAGTTCGCAGTCCTAATACCTATTTTTGTCAAGGCTCGCAGAACTCGCAGGCCCCATCTTTTAAAACTGACTCTGCTGTTCTAACGTTCGACAGCGGAGGCTCGTAGCAGCTTGCCTATGGTGAGGGTGGCCCAAAACTTCATGGATATGGCATGGGATCATTATGATGACAGCTCGGGTTTCATGGCGCCGATTTGGTCATATTTCAGCGCTGCACTCATAATGCAGTTTGATGCACGATAGCACCACAAGTCAACTTCTGGTCTCTTATAAACTGGGAGTGTTCCCCGTCAAAAGAGGAATATCCATTCCTTTAGCACTGATGTCGCTACAATCTGTGTTGACTGGCATTCAGCAGTCCAACTACTGGTCCCGTATGGTGATACTTACATGCTCAAGATCGATTCTTATCATACCTTCATGACAGTCGCCGTCATTGTTACCATCGGATATGATTACGGTGAGTTACAAGTTCTGTTCCGCTACGATTTACCAACTTGAATTCCCAGTGCTAACATTTTCGAAAGAGGCATGCTCCCCGCCAACATGCTTTCCTCGCTGATGATCTATGTAGATTGAATATATCTGGGTCAGCGCCGGCCGGCATTTATCTGGGTAACATGTTCTTGACAACACTATAGAGCAAACCCTGGACCTCGGTGTCAACACTATTCATTCTTGTATGTATCCGAGTTGTCATGACCTAGAGCAAGCTGACTGTTGTTATAGGTACGTTATCTTGGTCTTTGCAATCTTGTGTAAGTCTCTCGTGTAGGACACATACTGATTGCTAACACTAAATTGTTCATCAGAATGGTTTGTCTTGGTATGTTCTGTATTCAAACCGTGATGTTGGGTGAGCCGTGACCACTTCTCAAGTGGGAAGTAGCTTCCTACCTGGCCCTGAAAAGGTGTGGTTTACTCCAATGTTGATGAACAAGTGTGTTGAATCCTTCTCTTGTAGATGTATGTATTCATCGTACCCTCCTTGTCAGGGTTTCCTAACATAACTGATATTCGTTCAACAGGTGTAAGCATGCCCCAAACTTCTTCTGTGGACCTTACTCACGGAAGCTTTCCAGGCGAAATAGTCTATGTCGTCGCTCAATGGACATATGTTCCTTTTCTCGGTGCAGTTGATTGTAAGTTGTTGGGTAGTTCACTTCCAGAACAGGCAAGCCCTAATGATGGCTGCAGTCGTGATGATCCTCCGTGTATGGGCAATATATAATCGATCGACGCTCATCCTCGGTGTTCTCATCACTTCGTTTTCCTTGGAGATCATCGCCAACATTCTCGCTACTGCAGTCATCAGCAATCCGATGAATCTGTCAGGTACGTTAACGCCGGCTGAACAAATAATGTCCTGCACTAAAAAGCTGTCTATCACGACTCCACTTGTTTGCTGCCCCACAGTCACGGTAGTCACTGCCCAAATACCAGGCTATTCATTTTGCATGGTGCAACCTACCCCACCGATTTGGATACAAGTGGCTGATATTTTACAAATCACGCATGGTGCAGCAGTGTGCAGCCTTGGGATCGTTCAATTCGTGATCCAGTCGCGTCAGATGTACCGCGTCACAAGGCAGTGGCAGCCCAACCGGTACATGGTCTTGCTCGTCAGAGAGGGCATCCTCTATTTCTTTGCGTATGTCCCTTTCCCCTCTGCTTTTATATAAGCTCGCAAATTTATCAACTGAGATAACGATGACCCTGCATCACAGCAACCTTCTGTTTTCCCTCATCAATCTATTGGGTTTCTCGGTCATTCCGTCAGAAGGATGGTCAATGATATTGGCGTTCACCCTGGAATATGTGCCGATGTTCACGCTAAGCTCCCGATTCATTCTCAGCATACGGGAGATGCACGCACATGATGTGCAGGGTAGACGTGGGAGTGGGATCGACACTGGGTTCGGCTTGTCCGTTTCTGGCCGCGGCGCTGTCGAGACGGTGCTCGTGTTTGCGGATGTAGCACAAGACGAGGGGTCAGCGGACGTAGAAGAGGGAATGATAGAAATTGGGACGACTGAGCCAGAAACGGGCAGCCTCCGGGCGACACTTTCTACATGATCGCGTTTTGATCCCATGGCCGTCTTTACACATGTTATTCATAGGTCAGAACTCGTAGTATCACAGATGGTCTCCGTCAAGTCGTAGACGGATTTGGCAGTAGGGACAGTGGCGACGACCTGCTGGACGGTGATGTCG